>ARYC01004775.1:0-24083 GCA_000711775.1 Oxytricha trifallax
AAATTATTCAAGAATCTCATAAGAAAAGGTACAGCATCTCTTCAGAAGATTAAGAGAAACAAGGGATCAAGATAAGTGAGAGCTGGTCTATCAGAGCTGCAGAAGCACCCTTATATTTCAAGTAAGATTTGTAGTTAACTCTTTAGAAAAATCTGGTACTGGCATCTTCTTGATGAAGGAATAGAGCAAGCTTCACAGAGAGCGAAAGTCACAGACAAAGTATGAAGTTAGCTAGAGACTTTATTCAAATATTTAGCCTCCAGAGTCAATGAACATAGATGCTGGAGCGGGCAGCAAGAGAAGAATCTTAGGAGGATGGAAGCAAGAAGTAGAAGAAAAGAAAGAGAAGCCAGCTCCCTCTAAAGAATTTTAAATAAGACTTATATATTCATTAACTTAACTACAAAACTTATTTATATACATTCACTCTCCCTTCTTTCGCACACTTTTAAACCAATTAATTATCTACTCTCTTCGCTGAGCTTTTAATAAAGTCTACTGTATCGATAGGTAGGTCATGCATCAAGTGGTATAGCAGCAGTTTCTTGTAATGACCTTTTAATATTCCCCAGTAGACTCAATTCCATTAAACTATGGGCTGTAAGGTACGTTGAAAACTGGCGTTATTCTAAGTTGTTCATAACTCTTCCTTGTTTCTTTAGTCTTATGAACAGAAAGATTATCAACGAATAGTATAATCTCTTATTCAGGGTAATTCTCTCTCAGCTGCTCTAAGAACTTTATATACTGCTCTGTCTTAATAGAGCGAGGATGAATAACAATAGTTTCTAAACCAGCATCCTCGCTAATACCTCCTAGAATTGCCATTGTTTATACCTTGACTTTCTAGTCATATACTTCTATTTGCTTAGACTCTTATACCAAGACTTCTAGATGAAAGTGTTGAATGTAAACACAGCCTCGTCAGCATGAATAAACTTAATATTATTCTATTAAGCTCTCTGCATTTAATTATAAATATAAATTTAAGTTGTTGTTGTAAAATGGCAGAGTGAAATCAATTACTCTCTTGATACGATTAACACCTTTTTAAGAGATTCCGTTTCGTTTATAAATGTTTGCAACAGATTATGCAGAGATCTTCAACTCAGGGAACTGGCGGTGAAACATAATAGCTCGTTAGTCGAGAGAGAAGTGAGCCCAATACTTCAAAGTTTTTTTCATTAATAAGATAGTCAATATGATTCTATAGAAACTTTGACTTCCTCTTAGGCTAAGAATTCAGCTATTTTTGCTTTAATTACACAGCTTTCAAGCAGTGAGAACGAACAGTTGAGGGACTACGCTTTAAGAGCAGTGCAATAGACTTATAGTTCAGTACAGGTTTGAGTTATTCACTGTATATATCACATCCATAACGCAGTTTAAACACTAAATCTATATACGCTTTATCATAAATAGACCCCAAAAGCTTGCTATTTTAGTCTCGCATTTAATTAATAACCCCAACCCCTAACAAATTCCCTACAAATCAAAGTACTTATAAACCTCATTAAGGGGTTTTGAATGCTCTACAAAAGTACATATTTAAATATTCTCTTAAAAAATTGGCTCCGTCATTTTTCTGAGGAATTTATTCTTTAAGTTATAAAATAAGAGCCACAAATCCTTATGAGATTTAGGTATTTTAGGTAGATCTAAAAATCTTTCTTTCTTGTGTATAAAATATGTGATTCAAAATGCACATGACTGAGTTGCTAATATTTTAATGCTTACTAAAGTACATATCAAATGTTCTCTCAAATAAATGGTTCCTTCTATTTTTTTCAAGATAGAATTCTTCACATTTTTGTGTCATTAAAATAAGAGTTGAGACCATTTCTTTAAGAAATTTCTTTTATCTTCATAAATATCTCTTTGACTTTTAATTGATTGTATATTCGTGCTAAAGAAATCATTACAAAGGGGGACTGCCAAAACATTTTAAAGCATCCCATTAAACACAAATCTACATGCATTCCGTACTTACACACAAATTGCCTGCTTTAATTTGCATAAACTTATAGTGACGATATATATGTATTTTGGAATCTAGTCTTTTATGAAATTTCATTTATTTTCCCTTAAAACATCTCATTGACCTTTAATTGATTGTATCTACGAGCTAAAAAAAAAGATTGGCATATGGGGACAACCGAAATTTTTTTTATTTTCAGTAAAGTTTAAGAATTTCAAATTTTTTTCTTCAGCAATTTCAAATATGATTTATAATAAAATGATGTTTTAATAAGCTTAATTGATTCATAAGAAAGCTGAGCTTAACAATTCATCTTTAATTATGTTTTTAAAGAGTTTAAAATATTTCAAAAGTTTGACTTATTTATATTGTTTTTTTCAATCATATTAATATCATACGCATATATAGAAAAATTGATAAAATATCTTCTAACAAATTCAAAAATAATTTCATCTTCAAAATATTGTTAAAATAAATTGATGCAAATTGAAGGAGTCAATTTGTGAATAAGATGGTAAGCATGACAATTTGTTATTAATTGTCAACTCAGCCAATCTTTATTAATTATATGATTTTTTTTCTTCAATTCTCTTATATCTTAGTTGTCTGCTCTTATTTAATTATTGCAGGAATAAATCAGAAATTCGAAAATTATATTAAAATTATTGATTTTAAATCGAATTAGTGGCTGTTAAAGTTGGCCAAATTTGTCATAGAGAATTTAAAATTATCTGGATTTTTTTATTGGGGATACTATTTTATTGAATCGAGTGAACGAGATAGCTTCTTTTTAATTAAACTCATTAAATTATACCTTCAGATTAAACTAAAGTTATCTTGCTCTTTCGATGAGCTAAAATACTACTGCCTATATCATACTCCAGCTTTTTTTGAATTCTAAATCGAAAGAGCCCAAGATCGTTCAATTCGGACTACTTTAACTGCCGCTTATTTGATTAAAATAAATTAGCTTTAATATAATTTACCATTTTTCGAATGTATTCTTATAATATTATTCTCCTTATAATTATCTTTGATTCATTACATAGATGCTTTATTTGTTGATATTCTTCAATATTTATTTTTAGATTTTAATTCAATTTTTGTTTATTTCTTATGTAATATCTTATCTGCCAATATGAATTCTGTGGATTAGCTTTGACGTTGTTTAATTTTTTGAAAAAAAACTGCAAAAAAATAATTTCCTAAGAATATTTAAATGTCATCATTTAATTTTATAAGTTATTTTAGGTTTGATATCTTTATGAAAATTTAATTTTAATGTTATTCCTTCAAGGCTTCATTCATATATTCCTTATAATTCTAATTGTTTATTTTCATTTTTTTCTTAAAAATTTCTTTAAATTTAGTGTAAAAATTTTATTGATATTTATATAATATCATCTTTTTCAATTTAAATTTCAAGAATGATGTTTTAGTATTATAATACATTTTGAGAGGCATGATACACATTGTATAATCTTATATCCAAGCTCATAATTTAATTTTAATTCTTCAAACCTAAATATATTGAGAATATTATCTATTTCTTTAATTTTTTTTTGAAGTTTTGAATTTTTTCAACTAATATTCCAATCTTTCTTGAATCTGATTTTTATATGTTCTATTTTTTTGAAAAACTTTCATTAAGCATTTTTGCTAAAATTTATAATCTTTAGATACACTGTTATGATGAGAAAATTTATAGAGTCTGTATTCATAATTTAGTTATTTAAATTTTGACTCTTCTCTTACAATCATTAAACAGTTAGACTTTCAATTATTCAAAATAATCAAATTCTACTTATCTATTATTTAAATCTTTTATTGTCTTGAAGGTTTCCTGGATTTCATTTTTTAATAGCTACTATTATAATTATTCAAAAATATTAAACTTCTATTGATCTTTATTACATTATAGTATAACTACTTCCTCATATAAGTCAAATTATACTATTACAGAATCTCTTTCTCACAAGACTTAAGACTACAATTTGATATTTAAAAATTTGCTTTCCTTTATTTTGGGAAATTTTTGAAGTTTATTTGGTTTTTTGAGATATTTATGCTGTATCTTTTCTGAATTTCTTGAGGAGTTCTGTATTTCTTACAAGTCTCACACAATTTTAGCATTATTGGTCACTCAGTTTAATCTGGATTTTATTTGTCTGTTAAAACCATTTCATAAATTTCTCATAGTTAAATTCTTTGTTTAACATCCTTTAAATCATTATATTTCTTATTATCCCTTTCAATAAATTGTTATCTCTTCGAAAGTTTGCTTAATTTCTCAATTCTAAACATCTTGAAGATTTTGATGAAATAAGCGTATAGTTGATAAATTAAAAAACTTATTTATAATATTGATAATTATAATATTTTTATATACATCGTCTAGTTTATAAAAGTAGGTGGCGCATTGTCAAATTAATATAATTACCTTAATCGTCATAGTAAAATTTATATTAAGTTAACTAGAAATATAGGAATTAGTTTCTTGCTATTATTCTTTTAATTAGCTTTTATTAAAGTCTTAATTCTCAATGTTATTTGATTTACGATATCTTTTTAATAAAGTGAATTGTAATTAATAATTGATTAATAATAAACAAAAATGAAAATGCAACTGCTGTGTGATCTACTGTTCATTCAATAAAAAAGTAAGTTTCAAAAAAGATATCTAAATTTTTATTTTTATAGGGGTTCCTACATAAGCTAAGTGGCAGTGGTGGAAGACGCAGACTTCGCAAAGTAACCTAGAGAGGAGACAAGAAAGACAAAAAGATCAACTAGGATGACATCAGTGACAGCGATGATGATGGTGAAACGTTTTTTTTCTAGATATACATTTTTCATTTCTACTATTACTTTTGTTATTATTATTATTAATCAATTATTAATTACAATTCACTTTATTAAAAAATATATCTTAATTATCTAAACGAGACTGTTATTTTTTATAATATTTCTTAAATAATTCAACAATTAGTCAGTGTTGAATATAAATTAAGGGTTCATCATTATTTCTAACATAATTATTAGAAATTATATTTAAACATAAATTTACTTCTTGAATCTACTATATAATATCTTTTGTTACATTATAAAATTTTAAATCCCACAAGACAGAGGGTTAAGCAATATACAAGAATATTTTTAAATTATTTTTGTAATTATAAAATCAATAAAAATTTATTCCTAATTAAGTTTAAAAAGAAGGAAAAGAGAGAGCAAAGCAGGTGACGTCAAAGTTGTATGTGCTAGATCTTTTCATGGGAAGATGACATCAAAGTACGATTGTTACACATTTCTAAAATTTTATTTTAAGATATTTTTAAGCTCAATTATAATTTAGAGGCTACTGTCCCCATAAAATTAAAATACATCAATGATATAGATATATGAAGGATTCTATACACGGGGTTAATTATAATTAAATATAATTATATTATTGATATTCAAGTTGCACTACCATGAACTCAAGATTGAGAATATTTTCAATTAAATTAAAAATTTTAATAATATTCTCAGACACCTAAATTACAATTAAAAAAATAAAAATTGCCTGAAAGAGACATTTTTTTAAATGGTTGGGACCTTGAGTCAAGATATTTTCAAGACTTAATATAATGATAAAACAGATTAAGAAATTAAAGCAAATTAAATTACTAACAAGAAGAGGCAATCGCAATTAATATTGAAATATACTAGTCTATTTAGTAGAAACCCTTTTTCACCATCAATATTTAATTTATATTTTAATTAGAATTATTAGAAAACAATAGGAGAGGTACTGCTTTATTAAAAGTTCAATAAAAATCAAAAAGATAAATGTCAAAGAATAGAAAGTATTTTGAATTTATATCAAATACAAGACATGCTAAAATCAGAAAATATGCAACAATTTGATAATAATTCATCAGAGACATAGAAAAGTGGCAAATAATTTAAATTAATATTTGCTTTTATTTAATTAATTACAATAAAAATTAAAAATATACTTCTCACTCCATTTGTTTGTCACTTATATATTTCTCTAAAATATAATAATATCTTGAAATAATTGATTAACTTTATTCTTTAAAAACATGTTCTATAGAATCGTTAACTATCTAGGTGTTTTTTTTAAGTGAATTTGAAGTTTAGTTTTTCTATAGTAAAAACTTAAACGACTAAAAAGATTCTTCTATGCAATGATATCCTGAGGAGTATGGAGCACTAAATATTATTTTTATTTTATTTAATGCTTCCTTCTATTTGTGCATATTATCCATAAATAGTGTTATTTCTTGCTCTTAGTAGTAATGGCCCAAGCTACTTACAAACTCTAAGAAATTATATTTTTTAACTGATTTTGATTATCATTAATAATATTCATCCCAAAGACCTACCTTATGAATACTGATACTGCTTTTATCAAATGATTTATTCCTTATTACATATCTCTGTTTTTAAGTTAATTGGACTAACTTGAAATTACTAGATATAGGGTTTGAAAATAGTCACATATATGAAATATAGTTTATATTTAGATTCTTTGATCCTTAAAAGCTGTTAAAATTTTTAAAATCTTTCTCCCAATATCTCTAACATTCCCAATTAAGTGAGGTGATTCCTTTTCTTAACCTTTTTAAGCTAAAATCCTAATTTAAAAATAATTTGCGCAATTAATATGGAGTTATATTTTTTCCTTAAAATTTATTTAAACAAGTCGGTCCTTGATCTGATTAAGGGATGCTTCTGATTTTAAATTGTAATTTAGAAATAAAAATAATAAAAAACTTTTTTATTATATATTTGGTGTTTCATTAATGCTTAATCTTTTTTATTATTAAAGTGACTTCCCTTAAATTTTAACAAGTTAATCTTTTTTATTATATGTTTTAATATATTTGTAATTTAGAATTAATAATAAGTCTAATATTCTGGAGACTCCGTCGTATGATACTTTATATGATAATGAATAAGTAAGATTTAATCAGTTATATTTTTGGGATTATAAAAAGCTTACATATACTTCTTGATTATTATTTATTTATATTTTTAAAAAAAAGATATAATTTTCAACAAGAACCTTAAAGAATGAATGTATAAAAACTCATTCAACATAAGAAAAATATGTTCAAAATTTCTTACTCTTTTCATCTTTTCTAAATATAATATCATTATTTGGGTTTTCACATAAAAAATTCAGAAAATGTTATACAAAATATCATTAGAACTGGTTGGTGAAATATTTTTTAGCCATACACGTTGCCTTAACTTATTGTATATAGTAAATGAATTATGAATTTAATTTGTTTTTTAGAATCATAGAAATATAGAGTTATTTAATCAAGTTATTTTCAAACTAGCCACTGTTTACTCTTATAATTTTTAATAACATTTTATTTAATTAAAACATTAGAATTATAATAATAATATGAATGGAACAATATACTACTAATAAATATTTAATTCTTTTGATGATAAAATAATTTAATAGTCTAAGGTTAATATATTTTTAATTTAATATCATAATTATATACCTTTAAAAAGATATTCAAATCAAATATTGTAATATAGTTAGTTAATATTGTATTGTAAATTTATTTTTATTACTAAAATTAAAGATTATTGAAAAAATCAAACAAGAGTTATCTTATTAATATTTTGATTCTTTTAGGTGACCAATCTTCTTGTTGACTATCCATTAATATTGTTTTACTATTGCAAATTGCTTACTAAACTTGAACCTTTTCCCGTTTTACTATTTAAACTGCTACTTGAGTGCTTATCTTAAAATATTTTGTAGAAAAATCTCATAATAAATAAATCTGTATTAGCCCTGTTGATTTTCTATTCAGGCTGTTGGCTATTTCTAACAGAAGCAAAGTTGTTTAATTTCTAAGTGTAATTTCTATCTTTGATTGCTGGGGAAATCACAGTGTGAGCTTATGAATTAATTATCTTAAGTTGATTGAGCTTTAAAGTACCTCCCAGTCTCTCAGTTACTACAGTGGTATCGTCTAGTACTTGTATATTCATGGCTTCTGAAGTGTGTTACTGATTTAGTTTGTATCTTTGAGATGGTTTGCTGTCATGGGTCATCTGTCTTTAGTGCTAAATATAATATAAACATAGGAACTGGTTTGACTGTTAAATCAAATTATTAGATTGATTATTTCCACTAATAAAGTTACTACTGCTGTGGTTTATAGGATGAATAGGGGATTATAATATCTGTCAAAATATATTATAATGAACTAAGAAACAAGAATATCACCTTCAATCGAGGTATTATATGAATAAATATAATGAGAATTATAATTTATTTTATCTATTAGTTTAAATAAATTAATGTTCTAAAATAAGATTTAAATCATTTCTCTTATTTTCATATTTTATTATTTCTTACAATTTTATTTTAAATTAATTATACTTTTATTAAAGATCGAGATAATTTAAGATTTAGCAAGCCATTTTTAATTATTTTTATTTATTTAAATTAAAATTAATCCCTTAAAATGAGCTCTATTAGTCTTTGCAACATTTTAATCAGATAAATATTCATTTTAAGCTCTCGACAGTAATTTCTCTTGAGTTGAAGTTTAATTATAATTGCTCTCAAGTAATGCAGTTCTTGACTGGCTTGATGGAACAATCTTTTTGTTTTCTTATAAATATTGATTTAATTTGATTGATTTCTATGGATATTTTGGTTAGTTCTTTAAATTCTACTGGCTAATGATTTATCCATTAATTAACTCCATATTTACCAATAAACTGTTCCACTTGTTTGATTTACTAAGTTAGGAACCCAAGTTTTAATCAATTTTATTATTTTAATTAAGTAAATGCTTTTCTGCTTCATCTAAGTATGTTTAAGCTTACCCATTGAAATTAGTAAGTTAACTTAGGAGGTAGATTAAATCATTGATAAATGGACTTTTGAAAGATAACTGTTTGATTATAGTAAATTAAATGAATATAGTATATACTTTTATATAATAGTTTGAGAATGATTTCAAGAGCATCTTTAATAATTGTTTCATCCTTAGTAATTTAGCATAATGCCATCTTTCCATATAAAGTCTAATACTTCACACTCATGAGTTCTTTCTCACTGCTAAGTACCAAATAATCCTTGAAAAATTAGTTCTTCTGTATTTCTTTGTCTCCACCATCTATAGACATGAATTTCTAATTATTACTTAAATAGCTCATGAATGTCTTATCTGAATGACTCTAACTATTGAAGTTATTTTTCCTGCTGCTAACTTTTTCTTCCTATATATTATGACAGATATGAATTGGTTCTTCAGAGAGTATCTATGAGAAATTTCTGCGCATCATAAGCTGTTCCTGCTCTGTGAGATTATTATTCTATTGAAATTTTTAAGTTTATTAATTCAAGTAAACTTTCGAGGTGTTTAACATTCTTGGTGTCATTTTAATATTTGAGCTTTCAATATCCTCGGGTTTCTCAAATGATTGCAATCTTTCGGTTTTAGGGTTGTTAATTGAGCACATATTTATGAAAATGTTGTTATTTTGGTGTTGGGGACTGTTGCTTTGATTGACTAGTGAATTTGTTAACCCTTTATAGATTTCTGGTGAGATTTGTTCAATAATTCCTTGTATTTGATCAGGTTTAAGGTTTTTGTTTATCTTGTTTTGAATTGGCATTTCATCGTCTATTACTGAAAGGTCCTCATATCTCATAGATTAATCTTATTGCATCATTTTCTGAGAATATTGAGGACTAAGCTCGTTTATTAGTTTTTGAGATTGCTTTAAATTATTGCTCTTATTAAAATCTTATTGCTTATTTTTACCTCCATCTTTAAGTTCTTCTTAAGATTAAATACTCTCTAACCTACTGCCGTTGCCTTTGGTACTCATCGGGGAAGGTGGTATGCTTATGTTTATATTCAGATTGACATTTATGTTTAAATTTGAGATAAAAATGTTGTTTACGATGTTGTTACCTTGGCTTATTTACTACTATTACTGGAATTGCATGTTTTAACTAGAGTCGTCTTTAATCATAAATTAGTGATGAGCTATGTTTTGAGTAGGCTTTGGTCTTTATTGTCTATAATCAAACGACATTTTCTTGATATCTTTATTAGTTTTTATCTCTTCTTACCCAATTATCTTTTCAGACTTTTTAATTGACACTCTCTGAGTAGGCTGCATAATACTTATAGAAGATTATTTTTATTTATCAGATATTAAATGCCTCTTTTTAAGCATAAGAATCTTACTATCTGTTGCATTAACTTGTCCCTTTATTTGCTCCATATTTTTTTAGATCAAATTTGGTTGTAAAATATATCTCTTAGTCAAATTTAAATGTTAGATAATTTCTGATTAATTGCTTTAATGTCTACTCTCTAGGTTTCTTTATAAATCAGATATAGATCTTTATTAGGTTTCAATTAATTGATGTTTTCCATTATTTTTAATATTATAGCTACCCTTCCTTAAGTTATTTCTTTAAGTAGGCATTTATCTCACTCTTTCTATATCAATTTATATGAAAATTTATATTGCTTTCTCATAAATGAACATTATACAAAATTATTATGTATTTTAGAATTGCATAAATATATATCTGTCTCTATAACATTAAAAATAGCAGATGCAATTTAAAAGTATCAAACATTTTTAGGTAAATTAGGATATTTCAAAAGTAATTTTCTACTATAATCCTGACTTTCTTGTCACAGTTAATATTCTTCTACTATAATAATCTTTAATATCAAAATATATAATTATTATAATATAAGCTTACAAAAAATATAAAAGAAACTTTCCATTATTTTTTAAAAAATTTATATTAACTAATATAAAAGTGATGTTTGTTTTTAATTATTCTTTTTTTTATCATTAAATATGATTTAATTTTTCGTAATTATTTTATTAAAAACATCTCAAAATTAATATTTCATTATTTAAACATGCAATAATACTGTGAATGAAAGAAAGAGGAAGATATATCATCTTCTTAGCCTTATATAAAAAAAGGTAATTTGCTCTTAATTTCTCAAATTGATATACTATCAAATTCAACTTAATTACTAGCTTGGAAGCTGATATTATTTATGATAATAATTTAAATATTAACCTCTACTTTTATGAAAAATCTATAGAATTCTTTCCATTTTAAACAAGATCTTGTAGAAAGCAGAGTTGATAAGAGCCACTGATCTCGGTGTCCTATATTAATCATCGAGTGCCCAAATATCACATAAATTTTGCCTGAGTAAAAATATAAAAGATTCAAAGTTAGTCTTAGCTATTGAATAGTGCAAAGGTGTCAGCTTCTTTTTGCCTTTTGAGTTGAAATCAAAGCGCTGAGATTTATGGCAAGTGTTATGAGTTAACTAAACAGGTGGACCACTCATCTGATTGAATTTATGAGCGAATTCCAGTGCCTTTATTTATAGTTTTTTTATTGCAACATGTAAGGGAGTTAATCCATTTGTATCAACTAATTCAAAATAATATCCGCACAAATATATTGGGAGGATTAGCTTTTGAATGCCATCAAGAGTCTTTGTATTCTTACTAAGTACACCTTGACCAAATTGACATGACCAGTTGAGTTTATCCTTTACTACAGATCTTCTTATTGATTTTTAAGCCACTGTCTTTTCCATTTCGTTGAATTCAATTTCAACACCATTCATCTCCTCAGATGAATCATACACGTTCTATAATTCAGACAAGTTTAATAATAACAGATTTGGACTTTTTTAAACTATAATGATGGGAATTTTTGATTCTTTAATTTGGTTGAATGTATATTAGCTTTTCAGAATCACTGATGTCTTCATCTTCATCACTACTGCCCAAGTCATCAGCATCTCGATCTTAATCATTAAGTCTTTTATCAGCATATCTATCGTTGCTTATTCCCATCAACATATCCTTAGTTATAGGCAGTTATTCTGTCTCTTTTCTATCTTCTATTTGATTTCCATTATCATTTTCATCATTATACTCATCTTCAAATGCTTACCTTGATGCAACCATTTAGTCTCCTTGTTTAGACATATATGGCTCCATTAAGGGCAGTTTCTAAGTAGATCCTAGGTTATTGTGTACAAGAGTTACAAAAATATATACAAAGCATTATATTCATATATTTTTACTAATCAAAATAGATTTAAATATACTGACTAAAATTTTATCATTAATATTAAATTATTTTTTGTAAGTATTAGATATGTAACTGTCTCCATAGCTATTCTAATAGTATTCATTATGGTTTAAGTCATTCTCAATTCCATGTTAGAGGTTATTGTAGTTGAGGGTGTTCGACTTATTATTTGATCTTTACTGCCCTTTCATATTTAAAATCACGAAACTAGATTTCTCATTGCTGCGATCGATTCCTCCTCTAGATTGCTTGTCTTTTACATTTGAGAATCCACTGCCAAGAATAGACACATAAGCTGATTAGGGCACAGTCGGTGCTTCTGGGCCATTCATTGCTGCTCGCATTTACTAATACTCACTCAGCATGATTTCATCATCTTATTACAATTCATTTATAGAAATTAATAAAGAGCTTATTAGTTTAACACTTACATTCATTTGCACGATCATTTTCATAATAACTGTCGCTATTTTTCTGTTGATTTTTCTTGGTTAATTTGACTTTATAAGCAGGGAGAGCCTTTATAAATAAGTATTTGCCATTATCGCAGCCTCTATTAACAAAGTAGAAGCCTTCCTTGATTCTTTGCTTCATAATGACCTCGAAGAAGTCTTTGTTGGTGTTCCTGTTTTCATTTCTCCATACCCAATTTTTGTGGTAGGAAATGCTTTTCTGCTGATCGAAAGTGTTTTTGAAGATCTTCTTTGCTGTGGAGTGGGAACTTATTAATTCTTCAAGTGATTATTACTTCTTGTTTTCTAATAAGTTTTCTCTCCTTGTAGTTGACTGATTTTGAGTATTGGAGTTGTTTTAAGAATTGTTGAGGTTTTGCTATTGATCTTTGGAGGAATGAAGTTCATCATCATTCAGGGAAGATCGGTTAATGTAATCTCTCGTTGATTAATCTGAATCGTTGTTGCTCTTGTGTGAGCAAACTTAAAAATTAAATTAGTACTATAGGTCAAATTAAGAAATAATGGAGATACTACATACATTTTCATCTGGTATCAACAATTAGGAGAGATTCTTGTCAAAGAAGTGATAATCATTTACATTAAAATATTTATTCTTTTAATCTTGCTGCTCATCAAATAGCAGCTTTTTGTACTTATCAATCCTCTATTAATTCAATTCCTACATGTTTTAATATATAAAATGAAGTTATGTAAGTTACCTGAGACTACTGATTAAAGTTTTCTAGAAAAGATTGAATGGTCTTGTAACTAACTTAATAAAAGCCAAAATGAAAAACTGCAACATTAGCTGCTGCCCACTCAACCCTAATCAAACAAAATCCATAATCATAAATATTGTTGGTTATATCAGCTCTTTAAATGTTTTCTTTTAATGTTGTTTTTTTAATATCTTATTTTTCCTTTCCACTTCCACTACTTTCATTATTAGGAATTACTGAGGTTATATTTGCAGCAAGACCTGTTTTATTCTTAGAGAGTGATCTATTATTGTAAAATATAAATAAAAAAAACTATAAAAAAAACTTTTATTATAATTTTATTGCATAGTTCACTAATGAAAGTATTTCGAAAAAATTTAAATTATAATTTAAATATAAATTTCAGAAACCGTTATTTTGAGGTATTTTTTTCAAAAATGCAAGCAATATTTAATGAAACATTAAGTAATAGATATATATATATATAAAAATTATCAAAGTATTTTTAAATTTTAAATCTTAAAATTATATTTATTTTGGCAAAACGTAGAGTATTCTTAAATCTATTGATGCTCTTTCTTTTATTATTGAATAAGTAACTATGGTTAGGAAAATATATAATGAATAATCATCATCAATTATCTGTAATAAGTAATTGTAATTAAGAAAATAAAGTTGAAATTTTTTATTATAGCTACTAATTATATCTTATTTTTAGAAATATGAACTCAATAAACGTTTAATTATTTTTTTATTTTTTCTATCCTAAGCAAAGTATCTATTTAACACAGATTTTTTTAATTTAATCAATATCAATGCTTTATACGTTTACTTCTTCTTGATTCTCTCTAAATATTTGTAAATACAGTCCTCCGGTGCTTTCAATAGTAAACGTAGTGAGTTTCATCATAATTTCGTGTACCACCTTGGATATCTAAAAGTCAGGATTATATTTGTTTTCCATTTGACTGCATAAATTAATTATCTCATCAAATTTGAAGTTTGAATTAGTTAACAGATCTAGTTTAGTAGTGTAGAACAATTATGGCCACTAAGTCAGTGGAATCTTAGCCAGCTTTTACCAATGCTTTTTAGATTTAAATAAAAGATCCTTGAATTCAGGCTCTTGTAACTTTTTATTGAGAGGTACTTAAGTTCGGAGTTACGAGTTTGATTGCATTGAATTATCATTTAAACCCGAACGCTTTTTATGCAGTGACCTTCTTGGTTGAAGGCTTATCTGTGAACTCTCTCTTTTTTCATCCTTAACATTATACATTAAATGTTATTACTCTTTATTGTATATCATTTATTAGGGTTGAATGAATTCTAAGAAATTTATTCTATCAAAAGCAGTATGCTTGTCATAACTTGTAAAGTCTACTGTGACAAATACTTGAATTTCTTTCTGATTTACTTGATAGTGAACACTTCTGATCGGACTTATACTATGAAGTCATCATTATTCGCTTCAAAATCCAAATCATCCTTCTAAAAGATATTTAAAATTTGTTATAGTGAGAACAGCTACTATAATATTTAAATATCATTAATTAAATAACTAGTTTATTAGTTTAGTTATAATCATGTTAATTAAAATAAAAAACAGTGATTTATAGAATTAAAAATGTTTAATCATATTTTGATTATTCAAAAAGTTTATTTAAATAAACTATTAATAATTTTTCTTCATATGTTTAATTGATAAGGTATATGATTAAGCAAGTCAAAAACTCAGGAGAGAAACATAAAAATTATAGAGTTATCAATAAATAAATGAAGAATGGTTAAAGGCCTATATAAAACAATACCTCTAAATTATACATTTAAATGCTCTTTATTTATTACTTATAAAAAATACAGTTTCGGTATTTTAATATTTATTGAAATGAATCTAGTTGGATACAGAGCTTTATCAAGAAAGTGTCAGCATCAGTCTAAAAATATTTAACATATCATATAAATTCTTACAGCTATGTATAAAGCAGGATTTTTATTGAAAATCCTAGTAATAACATCTGATATCTGGATTTCATGTTTAATTAATGGACTATTATATTATATTAATTAATCTATCTATCTATCTTACTTTTGATATATTTCAATGGGAATCTTAGCATCAAAACTAGTAAAGTCATCAGTCCAATCAACTAAGTTTCTCAATATCCTGTCACACTCAGTTTTTATCTTTTAATGCTGAATGTCTTTCAAATCAGAATTCCATCTCAAGAAGAGATTTTATATATTTATAAATAGTTATTAATTACAAGATTTTCATAAGAATGCGCATCTAGATGAGTTAAGAAATTAAGGATCATTTCATCTTCATTTGCAGGGATTTCATTCTTTTGAAATTCAATTTATGTAAAGAAATGAATTGGCATAAAGCACTATACAATACTTGCTAGTTCATCTAACTTATCTCTCATAATCTTTACTATTTCTAAAAAAATCAAATATAACAAAGTATAATTATTTTCTACTCTAATTCTTTTGTCTACTGATCTATCAAAGATGCTGTTTAGGAAAAACATTATAAAATTAATATGAATAAATAATTTACAAATAATACTTAAGCATTACTAATCCGTATTTAATAAGTAGCTAGTCAGCTTCCTCATCATCAATATTAATCAAATTCTATACAATTTAAATGACTTTTATTTGATCCTCGATATCCATAGTCATTGTTTAATTTTCATTGCTAAAAAGTTAGAAACTGATCATCTTCACAAATTCTAGATTATGAATCAGACCTTCCAAGAATTTCTCATTTTTAGAGAAGATTTTCAGTATATCGTAGATTATTGAACCTACAGTCACTATTCTAATTTCATTTGGATTATCAGAGTTTTATTTAAATTATAGATAAAAGAAATTCTTATAATAATATTTCTAGTAGAGTCCTTAAACTTTAACATTTAGCAAAGCAAAGAAATATTATCAAGGAAATACTAGACAGCCTTGGTTTCTAGTACTTTTTAATATTAAATCAAATTCCTGAGAGCTTTGGTAATTTCTAAAACATCATCGTACTCTTGTTCACTTAAATCTGGTAAGTACTATTTATCCACTCTTTTCTTCAAATTCTCTAACAAACTCTTAACAAAAAGCATGGTATCAGTTGGCTTGTAGTAAATGTCTGAATTAAATTACTTCACAAAGATTGACTCTATTCTCAGTTCATTAAGGTTCACTTAGTAGTCAAACTTTTGAATTTTATCATAAAAAGATTCTTCGATGTTACTTAACTGTTCATTAAGTATTTTTAAGAGCTCATCTCTAGATTGATTATTCCAAATGAGTTCATGCGACTTTTCTTCAATTGAGAAGATTTTGATAAACTTTTAAACTTCAACATCTTAAGTTCTACCAAACATCATACTATTGCTGTACTCATCTAAGTCAAATTTAAGTACCAGATTATTAAGTATCTTTCTCTCTAAGAGTTTCTTCATGCTAAACCAGAATTCAATAATTATATCTTTTAGCTTAGCATCTGAGTATTTTGCAATAATTTATTAATAAAACTTGTTCTTCTCATCAAAAGGGGACTTATTAGTTTACATTTCATGAGTGAAAACATAAGCATATGAAGTTAGACTTTGAACTGTTTTAATTGCGTCTTTCAATAAAGATTCTACAAGGGATTTCTTCTCATCTTACCAAAGTGCAAAATAGCATTGTTGTAAGGATTTCCAAGCTAAACCGCTTACTACAATTTCAGGATGAATAACTGGATTTAAAGACAAAGTATGAATAAAACTCATTGTACTGCTGAGTAGTTTAAATATTAAGCTCATAACTTGGTCTCTCTCTTTTTTCTTTTAGATTTCACCTGTGAAATCTATCTGAAGTTTCTTTGCTTTCGTTGGACTGCTCTATATTTTGGTAGCAGATCTTATAATGTGGGAACGCGAAATTGATTGATCAAATTAACTCTATTTTACTTCGCTTGTTGCATTTTAGAAAGTGATCTACCTTGCAGTGGAACTCATAGGAGTGGGTTCAACATATCTCAATGGCTTTAATTTAGCTTAAAAATTATTGCCTAATTGTTTAGTCATTGTATTATGAAGCATGCTCTAATCAAATAGATTTTAATCTTTCTGTAGTTTAGCTAACTTTTCATTCTGTTATTTCTTGTAAAGAGCGAATCCTTAATAAATTATAAGCCCTATATCCTGTATCTAGCTGAGCTATTTAAATACACCAATCTTGAAGGCATCGTCTAAATTCAAAAAGCTTTAGATGTCCATTTTCAATAGTTTATCCATGCATTACAAACAATTTTATAAAATTTTAGCATCAAGTTTATCAATAGATAGTGATTGGATTTTCTTTGGCTCGAAAAGTATTACACTATTTTAAGGTTAAATTTTATTAATGAAAATATTATGAATCATTAATTAGTAAATAGCATTCATTGTAATTAAATTACTTAAAAAATACTTTGTAGTTTGACCTCATTTACCATTATACTTTATTGCATTTGAGACTATCTGATGTTATTGATTCTCTCTTCATAATTCATAGGTAAATCTATAGAGTTATCTGATTCCTCAGTGACTATATTTATAGCCTTCTCATCAAAATTGACAACTGATTGTGCTATATAATCTTCTTCGTTTTGTAGCTCTAAATACTAATTTAATCAAAATTATTGATTAAGAATAAAAAAAATAAATATAGCTAAGATTAATGGAGTATGTTTTTCATAATTTTATAGACAATTTCAATTCCTTATGCACTATTAATTTGATATAAGTTCTATTTCTTCTTGTCAATGTCAATCTATATAAATTTAGAACAAAATAAATTAATAAACTTACAGCTGTAATCAGAGTTTATGAGCTAATTTTCAGAACTCTTTTAATCTGTGGTGAGTAAATAACATTTTAATCATTGAGAATGTGAATACAGATACTTTTGATTTCCTCTATTATAAATCAAGATAATTATTAATGAATATACTAAACTTAAGCTATAAACAGAATGTGTTTTTGTTAGTGAACTTTCTAAGTGCCTTAAGATTAGCCTTAAGCATGATGAGTAGTTTTGAATATAATATCTACAAAACCTCTTCATCCTCAGTTTCCTTGATATGTTAAATAGCCTACTGCATGATATTCTTCAAATCTAATATGAATCCATTTTCCTCTGCATAGGGAATAGCTTCTTAATCTTTATCATTCAACATAATCCACACTCTAAGATAATATTGGCCACATCGCACTTCCTCTTCTATGAATTAATATTGAATCACTCTGTCGACTGGGCTTGTGAAAGTGGGGTGATCTGGTTCGTAATCATCGCCCATTGCATTGTAGTTTCTTGAATTTAAGATAAGCTGGTCAATTATAAAATTAATTATGGGATACAAATCTATATCTCCTTCTGTCTATATAAATTTATATTTTAATATACAATGATTTACTCTGAATTTTGCAAAATAGTAGATTTAAGAATATCTCTCATTTCAGAGTTCCAAATAAGTGTAGCGTTTTCATAAGAATTCTCCTTAAAAATTTCAATAAATTCATTGCTATCTACTCCACAAGCCTATATTTTTTAAAATTCAGTTTATTATGTTATATCAAATAAAAAGCCTTGATGACTAGAGGCAAAGGCATATATCTCAAGAACAATGATTGCTCTATTTAACTAGAATTGATAATTTTGATGTCATTAGCATCAAAGAATCTATCAAGTTATAGATCCTCGTTGTAATTGATGACTACTTCTTGTAACTTCTACAATAACTCAAATGCTTGATTTGATAGTTCATAGCTATCTAAGTGCAAAAGCAAATACTCTATAATACCAGTGTTTATGAACTTTTTATTGCAAAACTGTGAGTTTAGATGAAAGTTAAGCAAGTTTAAGATTTAATTTGAGATTTCTGTGTTTTGGAGCAGTAAAAGTTAACTCAAAGTATTTGCATTTTGTGGTTAGATCAATAGTTGCTTAATCATGGGAAGAGGATAGATTGTCAAAAAATTAATTAAAATATATAAAAATAAAGCTATGAGAATATTTAAAATAAAAGTCTAGTTAATTCTCTTTTACATAAGCAATTCTATCACTTTTAGAGCAAACATAGTTTTGCAAATACTTTTAGTATTTTTGAATATAAAAGAATCATCTATAAGGCAGTCTGTGTAATTTCTGATTTTACAGATCTTTTTTATTGAATCTATTTTATGAAGTTGCAATTACAAAAATTTATTGTTATCTAAATCAGCATTGAATTCTTGGGGGGGGAGAAGTTTCCTGCACTCGAGGAAGTTTCCTGCACTGTTTTTTTCTTTATGCTAAATTTAATAAATTTTACATAAATAAACAAATTTTATATTTTTATGACCCATTAAATATTAAGAGCATATTGTTCATCATTGAAGTAGCTCAAGAAGATTTAGTCTAATATTATATAGGCATGGTAAGAACAAGATAAATTAAATCAGAATTACACTAACAATTGGATACAATATTGAAATTACTATAGTAAAGCAATATAATAATTAAGAAACAGAACCTACAAATATTAGATGAAAAATGTCAGAGTTTTTGGAATCTGAAGAGAGATATTGACTATTGATTAATAAATTAAAGTATAATTATAACAATGAAATTAGTCCTAAAGTTTGGTTGATAGTTGTTATAAAGATTAATTTAATTAAAAAAAATTAAAAATTAAAAAATTAAAAAAAGTGCAGGAAACTTCCCTAAAATTTTTTTTTATCATAAACCAGTGCAGGAAACTTCCCCCCCCGAATTCTTAAAAAATATTATAGTCAGGGATTTTTATTATAAAACTGGGAAAATATAGGTTAATTTAAAACCTAAGAAATTATTTTAAACTTTGCACAATAGAAAACTAAATATTTAATAGTTAAATTCTCTAATCCTATGTTCGCCATAGTCTTCTTAGTTCTGATATTAATTGTTGTATTCACCATGCTCTAAATCATTAAATGCAGCAAATAGACAAGTTACTATTGTCTCAGTACCCTGTGATTCAGTGAATATTTCATAGTTCTATTGAGAAATAATTGGATCTTATATGGCCAATGCCTGTAGAATTAATTGCAAAATAAGAATGTGTGACTTTTTGTATTCATAACTTTCAAGCAATCTTATCCAATAAGGCATCGTTCTTAGTTCTTTGATAACTTAATAGTTTCTCTGATAAATTAAGATCATTACTTTGAGTATTATGTCTCTCTCTTAAATTTCTTAAGTAGTCATGAATCTTTGTTGCAACTCATACCAAAATGAAATCATTTTATTCTTGTTTAATTTAATGTCAAGATATGGTTATTAACTACCCTCTGGATCTTCAATGAGTAATCTTGATAAGTAATATTTTCCAACTTTGAACATGTTTTAGTCTATTGAGTAGTTTATGTTTAGTTCATTATAGTTCCATCTCAGATGCTTCACCCTTGAAACTAGGGAATAATAAAATTAACATAAGTTTTGTAATGATCTGTAGCGTATTCATGTACTGGATGACTAAGATCTTTCAATTATTAATCAATAATTTGCCTATGCTTTCTCTTAGCTTTAATGAAGGAATCTACTTCTTTCTTGAGTATGATAACTAACTCAATCAAAATATTATCGTTCCATTGCACTTCAGGTCTGTCTAACTTTCCATTCAAAATGATTGTGAAAAACTGAGACCACTGAGTTTCATCCCAAGCATAGTTCTTAAGAAGTTCTTGAGAAGTTTCTACTTACATAAATAGGCGCTTCTTAAAGATTTTCAATAAAACTTATATTCCATCTAAAAATGATTATAAAAAAGAAAGATGCTTACCTTTGTTTTTGTGAAGAAATCTTGCTAAAAACTTTATACTTTATGATCTTTACACTTCTAGCGGTGATGTGAAATGCAAGTACATCTGGTGTAATAAACTGAAAACAAATACTATATCAATAAAATATAACAATTTATGTTTAATTGAATAGTAAAAACCATAAAATGAGCTTAAATATCGTAGAATTAGACTGCCTGATTCTTTTGCAAAAACCCAAATATATCCTATTTATATATGAATATACAAAAGAAAGTCATTACATTAATATTAAAATAGAATTGATTATAAAATCCAATCATGATTGAAATAATTTATTCTATAACTATAGTTAATATTTCGACAATAATAGTTTGTGTTTGAGATAGTGTGAGCCAAAAATGTTCAGTCATAGTGAATCTCTCAATAATGTTAAGTATTCTATAGTCCTCTTTTTCATTATATACTTCACTAATTAAATATCTATATTCGTCTGGATGAGTAGTTTCTTTTCTGTTTGACAAGAAAGATGAGAGAATCATTGTGAAACTCATTAAATGCAATCAAAACCCCAAAACCCCTTAATGAGGTTTATAAGTGCTTTGATTTGTAGGGAATTTGTTAGGGGTTGGGGTTATTAAGTTTTAATGTGAAATCTATAGTAAATGTATATAATTTAATCACTCAAAATGCACTATTGGATCATATGGGAGAGGTCTGAAGTTAATCTTACTTAACCACAACTCTATCTGCTCTATTGATATGTCTGATCTTGAGTTTGGTTCAATTATTATTGACCCTGCCATTTGTTTCATAGATTGAGATACTCTTGTTCTATCAATAAATTGCTTTATTCTTTGTTTAGCATCCTTCTCGCACCTTATAGACTTGTAGAGTAGTATTCATTGCGCGGCATATCGCACTCTATGATTATTGCTGCCATAGCCCACACATCCCATTGAAAGTCACTATCTCTCCAGTCTTCTCTTTCTGGATAATAGCCTGGAGTTCCCATAACACTTCCAAGCCTTGATACTTCCACTCTTAATGCTCTGTTGAAATCAATAACTGTTACTGTCACGGGTGATAAGTTCAACATTATATTCTCAGGCTTGAGATCCCTGTCAACAAAGCCTAACTTATGAAGTTCTTTGATACCTTGAATAGCTTAGGTTGCTATTAATGCAAGCTATCTATGATTTCTTTGATCAGATCATGAAATCTCTGAGTGTCATTTCAAAGAGTGGTAGTCTGAAAAACCACATGATCTTTGGCTAGGAGAACAGCATCTAGCTTTATTAAGTATTTGCACTCTTTAAACTTAGCCTGAGTGAGTACTTAATACTCATTAGTAAACTCCATTTAATATTGATCATCACTAAGGAGATAGTTGAAAGGATATACCTTGTAAGCATACTGATGATCCTTAATAACTTTCTTGTCTTAGGAGTCCTCCAGAATTAGGTAGCTTTAGAGAGAAGTATCTAAAATCAATCTATGCTAGTACTGGAATTTTCTTGTATTATATTTTAATCATGATTTTAGTGACCTCTGATCCTAAGAGGTTGCGTGCAATTCTCACATACTCTGATTCGCTTGCTTGTTAAAGCTCAGCAGCTTAAAGAGGTTATCTTGCTTTTCTTTTGTTGAGCAACTTCAGTTGAGTGTCTTAATCTTCAACTTCTATCTCTTTCTTGTCGGCTTTTAAAAGATGCTTCTTTAAATCTCTTGTATGAGAGTACTGCTTATGGCACTCAAAGCAATCATACTTTCCATCAACTTTGTCATGCTTTAAGTAAACATTAGGCTTAGCTTCCTTATGGACCTTCATATGCCTGTACCAGCTAGATTTATGAGTGAAGTCTCTTTCACACTTTTCACAAAAATATACTTCAACTTCCTCTGCTTACATAGAAACTTCATTTCTAACTTTCTCCTCCTCTCTGTCTCCGACACAATTGTTTGCCATTAATTTTCTATTATTAATTTCAATTTTAATAACAGAGACCTCAAGTGATAGCTCTGGTTGTTCTTAAGTGAGTTCATCTCACAGCTATCACACTTTTTATTGCTGCCAAAGGTAAGTCTCATTTAGTTTGATGGAAGTGCTGTTGTTTTTCTTAAAATGTTAGCGCTCATATTTAAATTTGAATTTAAAATTATAAAACTGCCTCTATAACTGAGAGCTTATATGAGAGCTTTGCAAGTCTACAAGGTTCAAGGGAGGTTCTTGGAGTACTAGAGAAGAAACATGAGTGTTAAGAGACGATCCAGCTCTAAATATGGGTGAGGAAGTAATCATTTTTACTTTCAATAATAAGTTGATTATAGTACGTACCGATTTAGGAGGTGCACCTAATTAAGTACGTACTGCTTTAGGAAGTATTTTGTAATTTTATGATTAAAATTAGGGTGCTCCTAATTAAGTACTAGCTCTAATTAATGCTCCTAATTAAGTACTAGCATTTTAGGAGCTGCTCCTAATTTAGTACGTACCAATTTAAATTTAAAAATATGGAACTATAACTGTAGAAATTGATATCAATCTCTCAAGTTTGAAACCAGTTCTCAAAACCTTCTCCATATCCTTTTTAAAGGTTGACCTCCTATAGGATGCCCATATTTAATAGCAAGTTTTACTGAGGTATATAATTGAAAATCAATAAACTTAAATTTGAATATCATTTCTAATATCTGTTAACAAGATGAAGTCAATGAATGATGCAATGAAAAGAGGGCAAGCATAAGAATTGATTCAAAGATTTAGAATCAAGGAGGATTTGCATCGCTACCTGGTACAGCAAGGTAATGAACTCATAGTAACTAATCTTGATTATGCAGTTGGTTTGTTCCTCCCAACGATGGAAGGTACTAAAATTTCATTTTTAAGAGCCATACTCTGCGATGAGAATAAAGCATTAAAAACTTAAGATGTAAAGTTTGCAGAGATTCCAAACTATTCTGAAATCTCAGTGACTAATT
>ARYC01004776.1:0-41053 GCA_000711775.1 Oxytricha trifallax
TGTAGAGAACAGGAAATAATTTTTCGAAAGTATTTTTTCATTAAAATCATTGCTAGAGCAGCTACAGAATATAAATTTTTCAAATGAATTTTTGTATTTTCTTTCCAGTCTCCCTTATGCTACCTCCATATTCTTTAATATTTATTAAGAAACTTTTAACATTAGAGTGGCTTGAAAATGTGAAAGCTAGTTAAAAACTCTTTATCAATATAAATATGGCCAATTATAGTTGGAAGATACTAAAATAACATATAGAAGTTAGCATCTAAAGACTTTTTGTTTTTTAATGCATGATTATAAGAACTTGTCATCATATATGATTGGCTTTTATATTCATTACTAATAAGTAGTTTCCTATATATTTAATTTTAAAAGAAGCTTGTTCATTGAGAAAAAGGTATAAAAACAATTGTTAATTACTATATAAAGCTTGTGGTTGATATAATGAATTGAAGCTTTAAAAATATACAATATAATCATACTTATCTACAAATTCAATATGAATCTATTGAGTAAATTTCTTATAATTCTTACAAATAGTTTAATTAATCCCTTTAATCAGTAGTTTTCGGGTAATTACATCCTTTAATTTTTAATGTATTTATTAAAGAATGTTATACAATTTATTTATTTTAAAAAAAATTGGCTTAATTGTTTATTTAAATTGGTTATTTTAAAGTTGATTTCTTAAATTCATTATTTTAGATTTGAAAATCATGATGAGATAAATAGTAACAGTTAATACTATTCTCATTTATCCAAAAGCAGCTGCTTACTTTCATCGATATTGAAATTTCACTGAAGAGTACTTCTTATGAGCTATGATGTTGCTGCTCATTACTGGCTTTATTTAGATAAACTGGAATATAATTTAAACGTAGAGTCAGCATATATTACATATTAATAATATTTAAAACATATTTCAAAGATTTATTGAAAGATTTAATCAAAATAATCTTGAATGTTTCAAGGTTTAAGTTATATTTGCATTTTTTATACTCCAAATACCTATTTATATTCAAAGACAAACTATTATCTTTCTTTTTTTTATTAAATTGATATAATTTAAGATAATCGGCATCTTCTTAGTCTTAATTGCATCTTCATTTATTTCACTTCTTTCAAAAAGTAGGAGTAAATTGAAGTTTTTATCAATTTAATAGTAAAGTTAAAATGAAGTGATTGTCGTATCTGTTTTAATCAAAAATAAACTGACTCATTCTCAAGAAAAATCTTAGAATTTGGACAAATTGCAGGAGAAGATAATTATTAAATAAATAGAGGGATCAATAGCATAAGAAGGAAGTCTGTCTTTTCATGTCTAATGCTCTGTCAAGGGCCAACAGAAAGGAGAATTAGAAAAATCACTTTGATTTCCCAAAGAATGATTTAATAATCAAAAATTGTGATATTTAACTTTTATTATTCATAATATGTTAAAAATAGTTATGCGTTTTAAAGTAGTATAAGTAAATTAATATTAGTAATTAATTATGAACTATGTATGGTTTTAGTAAAAAGTAAATTCAATTTTAAGATATAAAATCATATATAATCTAATCTATAAAGTAACCTATTAAAATTGTTAAATGTATTATTATACTATGATTATTGGATAAAACTATTATTCTTAAAAAAATATTTAGGTATGAATATAAGAAAGTTGGGGGGAGGAAGTTTCCTGCACTTTTTTTTAATGTAAAATTTAGTAATTTTCCATCAATTAGAAAAATCAATATTTTTATGATTCATTAAATATTAAGAGGATATTTAGGAAAGATATGAAGAGTAGTAGTAGTACCTAGAGTTTAGATAACAATTTATAGAATTGAAAACACTTGGAATCATCAAAAACACTTTAGAAATATACAAAGTGGATCAGATCCAGTCTTACATGCTTTAAGGTTCTTATAAGGAATAAATTTAGTATAAATATAACAATGAATTAGTCCGGAATTATGTGGATAATTTGAATGAAGATAAATTTTTTATAAAATATAAAAAACCAAAAAAAGTGCATGAAACTTCCCTAAAAAATTTTTTTTATCATAAATTAGTGCAGGAAACTTCCTCCCCCCCAGAAAGTTAATATAGATAAAAAGTAAAGATAATTAATTAATACGAGCTAAGTCTAAAAAATATATTTCGACTTAGCTCGTCAAATTAAATTATATTTCTAAAAAATAATTATAAGCATTCTTAATTCTTGATTATTAAATGCTTCTCCTTAAAATATTCAAAATTTTTATTGATATTCAAAAGAAGGTAAATATTTTTAACATCTATTTAAACATTTTAAATGAGTATAATTAACTCAAGAAAATTGAAAGCATATTGCTATGAAGATTTTTCATTATGAAGGTTATAAATAGAACATAGGGTGAAGTTAACTTCTTTGATATTAATAAATTAATATAATTATATCAATAATAATTAATATTAAATCAGAGAAGTTGAATCTGAATTTATGAGTATAATCAGTTTTCTGTATTAGGGTTAAATATTAGCCCTATTTTCTACTTTATTATTTCTAATTATATTATTATCTATATTAAAATTGATATGTGTTTTTCCATAGAATTATGCAATGCAAACATAAATTTATTAGTATTGCTGTGATATTTCTTGTAACATTTAATGTTTCAATACTTTAATCAATTTAAATCAAAAATATTTAATCTCAAGCTATTTAAATAAAAATTCTACTTGAATAATATATACTATTTACCATAAATCCTTTTAGGTGTGCCATAATTTTTTTATTTTAAATTCAAATTTATCACATATTAGTTTAATTTGAGCTACTTATTAGATAAACTATCTGCCTGCTTTGTTTTGAAAATCACCAAGAATTTAGTTGTATTCATTCAAATCAAATCAGCAAAGTAGCCTAGTTAGTATTAACTTATTTTACAATAATGAATTTATAGGATTATTTATTAGAATCCTAGATAGCAATTTCATTTTGGAAGGTATCAATGTTTAACTTCTTTTACCTATAACAGTAAAATTGAACTTTTGTAGTTGTTTGTAAACGCAAATTAATTTTTGAGAATCGATCACTTATTCAAATTAAAGAATATCTCTCACAAAATGTACTGATGAGAATAAAAGCATTCATTCCTCTCACATATAGCCTAAAACCAAGTGCTCGATAGCTTCTATCCTAAACTTCCTTGGCTCACGATATTCCACAATCATGTTTTCATTTTTGGAGGTTTACATTTTAATTATGAGTAATATTATTAAATAAAAAATAATACAAAAAGATATATATTTTGCTCCTAAAGGTCATCCAGATAATCTAGGTGAATCCGATCATATTATCATAGTCAATAAGCTTCAAAAAAGCCTAATCTTCTCAAAAATTGTTCCTACAGTTTTCAGTATCTTTTGCAGCCATTACCATGATATTTGGGGTGCACATTAACTCAGATAGTTAGTGTTGAAAATGCTGTAAACATTCATAGTAATATTTTACGATATTACGTGAGTCTTAATTCTTATTCAGATGCAAGTTGCTTTCTCCATCAATCAACCATTTTAGCAGAAATTAGTTACTTCTGAACTTTGCTTCATGCTTTCACATGTTCTTGAACTACTTTAATTTCCTTAGTCCTGGAGTTAATAAATATATTGATAATTTAAAAATATTCATGAATTATAAATTGTGATTTTGAATTGAGTCTTAAACAACAACTAGCAAAGAATAAAAGTTGTTTAACATTTATAATAATGTTTGTAGATATCTTGAGGAACTTTTCAAGAATTTCTAAACTAACTATTATAGTGCTGTAATATATACTCTCAAAATGAATTGTCCTTATTAATAGTTATTATTTAATAAATGATTAGCTAGTAATTCAAATAAAAAACTTTAATAGTGTAAGCTTATATTTTACACTGGCTCAGGCTTATTTAATTTCAAAAAAATACTTCTAAGTTCTACCGATATTTATTCCTATTCAACAAAATATTGATGTCTTAAACTTATATTATTCTCTATATATAATTTATTTATTCATTGATATAAAAACACTTGTCAAATTCTGCAGAAAGAATAAGTATATCTAAATATAAATACAAAAATTTCAACATTTCCGCTAATTTTAGAGGCAGAGGTTGATATGTCTAGACTAAAATAATATAGGCAAAATTTACTTAAAACTATAAATAATACTTTTTAATGTTTTTTTGAGCTGACTTTTCTTGCTTTTATAAGTGAGGAAATCTTTAATTTGTAAAAACTATATTATTTATTTATTTTAACGAAATAGGTTATATAAACATTTAGATATTGATGTTCTTTAGTTGGTTGTTGCCATTTTCTCCAACAATCAATGACGCTATGAGCATTTAAACGATTGAAATAGTTGACATAAGCTAAATTATTCCTTGACCTACTCTATTATATCTCTATGTGATTCTATCTGCTTACACCTGTGAATACATAAATCCTCGTTTCATCGTGATTATTTTCTAGTCCATATTTTGAGATCTAGCTATCTAATCAGTTCAATTTCATTATAAATTATAGTAAAGTCTTAAATTTTAAGACTCGGATATATTATTTTATAATTTAATTTAAGAATTTCAAATTTTACTATGATTTTTATAAACTTCATACCTTCATCACTCATTTATTTTTGGGAGAATATTTATGATATTGAAATTGAACTCTCCATCCCTTAATTGAACATAGTGCTGGGTGACCTAGACATTTTGTTTTAATTATTTTTGAAAATATATTTTTACACAAGACCTGAACCTCCTAAGAAATGGGAAAATTGATATATAAATAAAATACTTAAACTTTACAAATATATCATATGTAAGATACATTGGATTTCTTAAATTATACAAATAATATCCTTTCTATTAACAAGTGACTTCTTCACATCAGTTCAATTTCATTCTAAAGTATAGTTGAATCTTTAATTATACATAAATTCCTATTTCATCACAGGTGTCATTATCTGTTCTCGGCCCACTTAATTCCACTTCTTCCAGTTTTAAGAACTTTTGTTAGGCATTTGACAAAAGCACTTAAATAGAAATTGGAATATTAGATAGTTAATGCAATTATAATATTAATATATAAAATCATGTCCTTAAATGCAAGCAGATTAGTATAAATCTACCCTATAGTTAGGAAAATATTGAATTTATTTCTTTCAAGCAAAGTATTTTGCATGCTGATATACTCAGAATAGTGGGTAATTATCAAACTGTAAGAGCAATATAAATATGTAATTAATTCACATAGCTATAATATTATTAATCAAATTGAGTTATAAACTAGGAAGATAATTATCAATCCATACAAACATGATTGGTGCCCTTCCTACTGGTGAACACTCTGACTTTTTAATTCTGATATGTGTATTGACTAATAATTGTACTTCCTTAACTAAGTTATACTCAATTTCACTTTGAATATCATCCATTTAGATCTATTTATTCGATTATTTAAAGTTAAGTAAATAAATAAACATAATTACTAGTATATATGATGTTAGTAATTAGCTAATCTCATTTATTTAACAGTAACCTTTTTTTTTTGTTATTTGGTACTTGTTACTAAGTTTACTTAAACTACTGCTCTCTCTGTTTTCAGTTTGATTAAGAGCATCTTTACTCTTTGAATCCTTAGTGGCATATTCTTCATTCATGACTTCTTGCTTTACTGTGATGAAATTTTTTCATTTACAAGCTAATTCTACCACCTGCATTTCACCTTCAAAGTCAAAAGTATATCATTTATAGCTGCAAATTGAATTGTTTAATTCAATGCAACTGCATTGAGTTTCCATTTTGAAGAAAGTTAACCCGGTATCTCTTTACATCCTTGCACTAACTAACTAACTCTAAATAAAATAATTATATTAAATATAATTTAAAATTATTTTATAAATCGTTTAAGTGAGTATCAAGGTCTTTTATTGTTGGTTATAATATTGTCTAAGATACAATTAGTTGAGATAGTAACAGTTAAATTAGATAGAAGAATACTGCTAGAACAAAAGAGATTTGTAATAACAGCCAAGAGAACAAAGAAACAGCTGTATTAAGCGGTGATGGTTGTGATACTGCCTACTTTTTCTCGGAGAAAGTTAAAAATCTTGTTATCATTGTTAAAGATTTCAAGCGGTCTACTTAAAAATGAATGACATATTATTTATGCTAAAATAAATAAAATGATGCATGGGAGGGGAATTTAGGAGGGCAGATATTGTTGTTGTGTTTTATTGAGATTTATATGTTTATATTTTATTATGATTACTCAAATAATTAATATAATTAATTGAATATCAGAGTACATAACATTAAATTTAAGAAATGAGTAAATTATAATTATTTTTAAATTTGTAATAACACAAAGTATATTAGTTTATTCAATCATGCAGCCCAACTTAATTTCCTGAATTCTCCCAAGTCCCATTTAGTATGGCTTTTACAAATTACATTAATATCTTCCTTCCCTGTAGCAGCCAACAAATAAGAAGATTTTTTCACAGATAATATAAAAGAACTCTTGTGGAATTTGTTGGAAAACTTACGCAATTTATTTTCCGAACACGAATATATTAAATCATATTTTTCTATACTCTTATTTGCATATGTAATGCATAATAACTTGATGAATAAGTCTATTATTTTATATCATTTTTTTACAAGAGCTTTAGTTTATTAGAGCGTGAATTAAGTACAAATTAAGATTTAAAAAAAAGTAAATATAAATAAGTCATTATATTGAGGTCTCTGGAGATCACCAATTTATTTTTTTTATAAACTCATGAAAGAAATACTATTTTAATTACAATATATTTCTTTCTTTCAAACTCGAATCTCATATCAAAGTATATTGTTTTTCGAAGATCATAAAAAAAGTATAATAAGTTCTACTTAGTCGCAGTTTAGAATTTTTTGTCTTGAAGGATAGATAGTTCGACAATCAATATTTTTGTATAAACTTTTTTAAGAAGATCAATAAACGAATAAAATCTTTTGTTAAATCAGATTCTGATTAAACATTATGATTTTACTAAAAGGTCTCTATTCTTAAAATTATTCTATTTGATCAAAAATTGATGGAGTCTTATTAAACATTCATTAGTTTTTATCAGTCAATGTTAACCCCTTCAAAAATATCATTAAACTTTAATTTAACAGTCCTCAAATTTCTAACCAGATTTAAATTTTGGTTTTCTTCTTCTTCTTGATTTATTTAAGATTCTATTAGTTTTCATTCTAATATATTTTGAAATTAAAAATAAATCAATTTTGTAATTATTCTACTGTACTAAATAAAATAAGGTTGAAAACAATTTGAGAATTTAATTGCTATATGTTGACATTGGTGTTTATATAAGATAAATTAAGAAACAAATATGAATTTAAATAATTTCTTTCGAAATAAAAAGCTCCTTATGATAATTTTGGCAAGCTCAACAAGAAAAAATAAGCTTAGTCTACAACTATGAGCATTCCGTGAAAATTTGAAATTTGAAATTTTATAACTTAAAACATAATTATTAATTTTTATTGCACGCACTTTCCCAACTCTACCAAACTTAAGCTTATTATTGTCTATATTTATTTGTTAATTTAATCATTAAGATTTATGAGCTATTCGAATACGCTTTCAAAAGTAAAATCTCTTCGATATTTAAACCTCCTATTAGAAATCACCTTGAACCAATTTAAATTATAAATTAAATATTATAAAGCAATTATAGGTTTAGCATTATGATTTTTATTTAATAAATATAGTTAACCATTTAAAGATATTAAATATATAATTAATCATCTTCTAAGCAGGACTATTATATTTTTTTCATAACTTCGAACTATTTTTAAAACTTACAATTATATAATGTACATTTTTTTAATATTATTTTTTTTAATTCTTAATAGCTATATATTGTTTTTTAATTTATAAAGTTAGTTTATTTTTTCTATTTAATAAAGTTAAATTATAACAAATACCAATTTTTATCATGATTAAAGACTTAATTTTCTGTTTCTATAAAAAGAATGGAAAATTTTCTTTGAATTATAATTATTTGAGAGATTTGCTTTTATATAAAGTAAATAGATACTGTTTATTTCTAATTTTTACACCTAACCTTACCAATAATCTTTCATAAATTATCTTGAAATATTTGATTTTCAGTTTGTGATTTACTTAATATATTTAATTTTCTTACAATTACTTTTAAGTAATATATGCTAATCTTTGTCTAATAATGAGTAATTAAGGATAAAATTATAAATTTTCTCTTTATAAAAAGTTTAATGCTTAATATATAAACTGAATGCAATATACCTTATTTGTTCTATTAGTTGGAATAACTCAGGGGATACTTCCTTGTCACATTGGAAAGTGAGTGATTCCTATAAATAATTTCCCATCACAATCAATTTAGTTTGAATTTTATTTCTGAAGTATCATGATTTATTTCATAACTATCAATCTAAAGTCAACCAAAATTATAATATTTTTTGCATAAAGCGTTATTTTATAATTAGTTATATACAAGTTAGTAAGTTTAAATAATGGAAAACTAACATTAAAAATTTACTATAGGTTATAGACTTATGGTGAAGTCTTGAGGTATTGCTCAACTCCATAATTCAACAACTACAAATTCTTGGCTAGCTGCAACACTGTAATCATAATCCTTGGTATATCTCAATAGCACTTTTGAAAATAATTTTCCACTCAAAAACTGCAATCAAAGGATGGCAAAAATTGTCAAGCCACCTATAGCAGAATCTGTCCCTTAATAATTCCAAAGCAGCATCTCATGCATTTAAATGTTAGATAAGCAGAAATGAGTTCTCTTTAAGAGCAGGGCCCATCTTCTCGATAATAGGTACCCATAGAACCATCTCAATGCTTCACTGCTCTAAAGTTTCTACAGAGAATTTAATTATAAGAAACAAAAAAATTCAGCAATAACTTTGCATACTCTAATGGTAAAGTTGGCTTCAAGATTATTGTAAGTTCATTTACAATTTTACTAAATATCTCAAACTTAACCACTAAGAAAACTCAATACTATGCTATAAAATAGTCACTAGAGTTAGTTGCTAGTGATTTTAAAGTATAGTAAGAAATTACTCAAATTTTATAGAAAAGTGAGATTTTACTCATGACTTAGCTTTTATAATTTATATGAAATAGTATAACACAAATAAATTTCCATTTGTTTTACCAAATTGATAAAACCTTTTGATATTAAATTCTGACCAAAATAGTTTGTGCTATAAAAACGCGAATTGCAATTAGAGACTCATGAATCTCCTCAGAATTCAAAACAACTAATTAGAAGTATTTTTCAAATTTGTACGTTAATTTCTAATTATTTAATATTTTTCTTAGAAGTTGGAAGTCGATGTAAAAGGACATGATAATAGGGAGCTCTAATAATAATTCAAATAAAACAAGGATTTGATGAACCTTTTTCAAATTTAATATGAAATTTTATCAATTATAACAATTATAGAGTTATACTATTTCCCCAGATCAGCATGCCACAATGAGATTATTGAAGGATTTTATAACTGGGTAAAAAGGCTTCTTTTAAAAGATCAGAAGTATAGGCTTCGAATGTGCCACAATATGAAGAGCTATTGGACAATTAGCAAACAACTAATATAGAATAATGGATATTAAAATGTTGACGAGGGCATATGGTTGAAGCGTACAAAGTTTGGCAAATAGCTTAACAAATGGAAAAACTAATCACTTAAAGGATATTAAAATATATATATTGTAGAAATACATTTGAATTTGGAAAATTAATTAAAATTAAAATAAATATAAATCAAAATCTTGGCAGTTAAAGTTGGCCAATTTAAACGATCTTAGGCTCATTCGATAGAGAATTCAAAATTAGCTGGACTTTATTATTGGCGGTACTATTTTATCGCATCCCTTGTGCGAGATAACTCGACTTTAATGTAAGGATATAATTTAATGAATTTAGAAAAGTTTAATTAAAGTCGAATTATCTCGCACAAGGGATGCGATAAAATAGTACCGCCAATAAAAAAGTCCAGCTAATTTTGAATTCTCTATCGAATGAGCCCAAGATCGTTTAAATTGGCCAACTTTAACTGCCAAAATTTTGATTTATATTAAATTTAATTTTAATTAATTTTCCAAATTCAAATGTATTTCTACAATAATAGAGCCGAGGATGTGGCAATAGCTCCTGCAAGAGAACATCCGAGTAAACACGACGAAATTTATAGCTTTGTGCAAAATATATGCGCACACAAGCTGAACTTGAAAATTCTATGCCATGGACCACAAAGTTCGACTAGAATGGACCTCTTTTGGAAATCAGCTAAAGTAGATAAATAATTTATCATAACTTAACTTACAACAATGCTCACCTTTTTATCTAATTTCTACATTACTTTTATTTTTGTAAATATTTTTCATGAATAATTAGAATTTAAAAAAACTTATCATCAAACAATATTATAAAATATATAATTTATGAAATAGTTTTGTATAAATTAATTCATACATATTTCTTTTATATTATTCGATAGCTATAATATTAATTTTCAGTTTAGAAACATTAATTTGCATTGTATAGCTTCTCTTAGTAAAATGGGCTAATTAATAAATATATAAATAATTATTATACCCTATAATGTACATTTATTAGTATTAAATTTTATTATACTTTACCTCGGGAGTTAATTTTAAGTTTTCACCGATAAATATTTACATAAACTTATTTTTTACCATCCAGCAAAGGTTTGAAGAGAATAAGAGATTATTTTACCATTAGAAAAATATCTCCTGATCATATCGGATATTTGCTAAAATAATTCAATTTTTAATTCTATTGTTCATTTGCTTCTGTTGCCTATATTTTAAACTATAATCTCTGATATGGAATAAAGAACCTATAATAATATCTATCATAATTTTAGGATTAGTAAAACTGATACTTTTAGTATCATCTTTTTAACATGATTTGCATCAATTTCATCTACATTCATAATTTGTTATTTTTATTGTTGTCTAATCAATCTTGAAACATCTTTGATGTTGTATATTTAAGCAGATCAATGCAATCCCACCTTCCTTGCAATTTGATAAGATTTATTTTTTAACTTACAATTTCAATAATAAAGTACCTATATAATTAATTAGATATGGAAAAGTTCAAATAATAAATTGATTTTTTTTAGTTCAATAATATGGCAATATTGGCTATCTAAATATCTCTAATGATTGTATTAAAAGATCAATTCTGAATTGGAAGAATATTACCATAAATTATTTTATATAAATATATATATATATATATATTTGAAAATTTAATAATGAAAACGCAGTTTCTTTGCATAAATGATATTTTACAATAATTTGCAATTGAAGTCTAGAAATCCTATTTCATATAAACTAGTAAAATGTTTAAGAACTACTTTTGCATAATTTATAATAATATTAATTTATTTTCTTATAAATGATAAATAATTTTTATTTTAAAAAATGGTTGGTTCAATCTAAGTAGTCTTAGTTCAAAAACATAGATTTACATTATAGTTAACTTTTTTAATAAATCAAAATCAATATAAAATTGATTTGTTATCTGTCTGTTTTCATTTATATTTTTTACCTTACCTAGGTAATGCCTTAACTCCTGCTTGAAAATTTAGTTACCCAAGTAATAGCAAGACAATATATCTCATATTTAATTGATATTTAAAAATTTAAAAAAATGCAATATATTTGTGCTTTATTAATGATCGTATTATCTTCATACATTTATTTTAAAAAATGACTGTTTGAAAATTATAAAAGTTTCTTTGGAGAAAACAAAGATCTCTTAGAAACTAATAACAATATTGAATCTAATGAATCATGAGTAGAGAAAGCTTTTCAATAGTACATATAAAAATATTTAGATAAAGTCAATGATCATTAGATTCATGAAATGTTATCCTAAATGATCTAGATGCTATTGTTGGATAATCTACCTTTAATATATGTTTATTATTTGTATAATTATAAATATAGAGAATAAGTAGTAAAATGCCATTACATTAAAAGAAATGAAATATTTATTTAAAAAGTATATACTATTATAAATACTATTTCAATTAAAGCCCTATTATAGTAAATAATATTACAATAGAAGCAGTTAAAGAATATTTAAGAATTAATAAACACATTCGATCTTAACTTTATGCATTTTCTAAGTGATTTCTTCACATACTTTTTTAGTTTTTCAAAAGTTTTGATAATAGGCATCATATTATTATTTTGAGTTTATTGTTGAGTAATTGAATAATATTTACTTGAAGGAGAGATTCAAAAAGACATTAAAAACAAATTATTTGTTCTCAATAATTCCTCAATTCTCTATCTCTACTCAAATTTATATTTATCAAAATATAGTGAAATGATATCCTTGGAATAATGAATATTAAGTCATAGTAGGAATGAACAAATCAACTTGTTAATTCTTATATCCCTTCTGTGCGATTATAGTTTAAATGAAATCATAGATATTTTCTCAAAAATTCTATAATATAATATAATATATCTATTAATTACTTTATATTTGTCTTATTAGCTTTAGCTTAATATAAAAGCACTCCAATCAACTATTCATACTCATGCCAACTGTGATGCCACTTCCAAAGCGTTAAACTTCAATTCTCTTAACATTGTAATTAATCCTAGTATGACTTGTCAGAGACATTATTTCTTCTTGAAATTACCTCATCATTATATTATAACATTTCTTCTATAAAATATTTAAAAATAAATAGTCATTACGCTTTTTCTGAGGTATCAGACTGTTATTATGCAAAGAAAAGCATATGAATTAATAATAAGAACTGCATTTCTGTACAGATATATATTCCATCAATCTACTAATAATTTGTCAAATTTAACAGCAGGAAGTAATAATTAAGCTAAAATATTGTAAGTAAGACTAATTTAAAAGTTCGTTATTCTGTTCATGTTATAAATTAATATAAAATAATAAATTAATTGATATGATTTAAAAGTGTGTAAAGTAAGTATGTTGCTATGAATGATTTAAATTTTGAATATACAATTTTATTAAGAAAAAAACTGAATACTAATTCAAAAACAAAACGATTTTGATAGTTCATTAATGATTTAAATAGAATGAAAACATTTTTAGATCTATGCTATAAAATTCTACACAACAAATAATTATATTTCATAATTATGTTAGTTGCCCAACCTCAGCTATAAGATATTGTGAGATAAATGAATGTTGAAGATTTATTTTATTGAATCTTAGGTATAAATAAATTTTTAAGAGATCCTAAAGCTTTAAATAACATTTAAAAAAATTAACATAACTAGTAATAAATAATATTTTATATTATTTCATTTTAATTTTTTCTATAGAATAAGAAAAATTAGGAATTTTCGTTTTTTTTTAAAATTTCAATTATTTAATATTAATTTTAAACAAAAAATTGATTAATCTAAATCTAAAGATAGAGAAAATTAAATCTAAAAATAAGAATTATGAAAATCAGGATTCCATTTATATCTAAAAATACAATGATAGTAATATTCCTTTTGAAAGCAGACTCGACAACCACAACTGCTATAACAACAATAATTACTGCAATTATTGCCAAAAATATTTAATGAGAAACTAAATGATATCAGAAAAAGTACCTGCTGCTATGTTTATATATTTTTATAAGACTGTTAGGCGAATTTTAAATTAAAGTTTCATTGAAATTATACTTCTACTATACAAAAGTAAAGCTTTTCATATTAATTAGAGAACTTTTCCTTGTCTTTCTATAAGTTCGATGAAGACGTCCTTAACTTTCAGCAGCTGCATAATTAAAATACAAAATTCAAATAAACCACCTCAGATTATTTCTGTAGTACGAACTTGAAAAATTCCTTGAATCGTTTATTGTTAAATCGATAAAAATTAATATCATTTTAACATAAATATAAGTTCAAATTGGTAGTAAATGGATAGATATTATATCAATGTATCAGAGTGTTTCTAAATATAGTATGCTTTTTTATCACAATTTTTAACTTTCTGATTTACCCAATAGTTAATTAATTATGGTTAAGAGGATAAATAAGGAGTGAAATTGATTGATTTAGTTAATTTATTAATGAATTAGCTTTAGTTTTATATCAAATAAATATTGAAATTGTCAATATACAAGATTTATAATTTATCATAAGACACTATCAACTAATATAATAGAAATTTAAAATATAAATACAAAATATTTTATTAAAATAAGTTAAAATTTAAAGTGATAAGTATCAACAATTAGCTAGAAGAAACAGTTTCAAAAAGACAGACTTACTAACTTAAATTGTAATAATTTGAATGATATTGATCGTTATTTGCTTAAATCATGTTCATATCTACTGTATTTGTTATTATATCATTAATTATTCCTTTTATTATATAGTTTATACACTTACAGCTTCATTGTAAATACTTTTGATTACAACTTTCATTATCATCAACACTAAATTCATGATCTTCACAGGATTGCCGCTCTGTGTGAAGTCTATGACTAATAAGCCCATTCAAAAGCATGAATTCTCACTCCATTGATTTCTTCAATGCTGCTTACTTTTGATAGGCACTTGACATTAGACTAGACTACTCCTGCGTTCCACTTTTAGTAGATGCAAGCCACATGTGTTATCAATCAAATCCTCAACTTCATGCTTATTTATTCAGTACTCTTGTTAATAAGTACAATATAAAAATAAAGAATAATTTATATATAAATAAATGAAATATTACTTGTTTGTGGTACCTGACTCACTCTAGTTTACTGACAACTTAGCAGTTGCTTATCAAAGCTTTAAACTGATAAAATTCAGAAGTTCTTCTTTCCCGCTGATCTCAATCATCTGTTACCAGTTATCTCCAATATATGAATCATCCAATGTAGCCACTTAAGCTAACAAGGACATCACAGTGGTCTGCTATGTGATTTTATTCAGTTAATTGAAATCGTGGAGTTCTGTTTGAATCTGCTGGTGAGGACGCTTGTTTGATTAAAGCTTTATTTTAGTTGATTTCTCCAATAGGGATTTAAGATTTCAAAACAGGTAATAACAATGAATATCAAAGGATTTAATATGAGAAAGGGGAAGATAATTAATTATATATTAATAGTAAGTCTAAAAAGATAATTTATAACGATGTAAATAAATAGTAAAAAAGAATTAGAAGCAGTTGAATATGAATTTTTCTTTCAGCTATAACTCCACTATTTAAGATGAAGATTCTCTGCTGAAATAGAAATTGCAGCTCTTACCACTAAAAGAATAATCATTAAGTTGTTTCTCGAATAATTCATCAAGTTTGTAATAGTCGCTCAACATTAGACATTTTAAAGCTGAGGATCAGTCAATAACAATTCTTAACAGCAGTATTTACATCTTTATATATTATTTTTGGAAATGAATTCACCTAATTATATTATAATTAAATATTTTTCGTTTATAGATGTTTTAAGCAAAACAGCTCAGCCAATCTCTACCTCCTCCTTTTTATTATGACTAATTGCTTGTTTAATTACTCTTTCATTCATCCAATTCTTCTCTGTAAGCATTTTGCTACTTCATAATTAATCTATATAGTCGGCCATTTATTTATAAAAAAATTAAAACATTTAAAAAATTAAATAATGCCCATAATTCTTAGATTTGAAATAGTTACTCATCAATTTACATTATTTCTTTTGTAACTTTATTAATAGGAATCTGCTGAAAAATCTAATTTAATTTTAATTCTCGATTAAAACTATTACAAAAATATATAATATTGAATTTATTGATCAGTCTTATTTAAATGTCAATTGAATCTCTAGAGAAGTTTAAATTTAATTCATTAATGACCTGCCATCTCACAAGACTCATCAAAACTTAATAATTTTTTGAATCATTGAAGATTTTTCCGCTGCATTATTAATTAAATATACTTTAGTTGAATGATTTCATTAACTTAGTCATGTTCAGACTCAAGTTACTTTTGCTTGGTGATAGTATTTTTTATTTGTTTTGATTGAATTATTCACTCTAACGCTTAGTCAAAATATTTCATCATCATCATGAAATGTCATTAGCTTCTTTGGGGGGGGGTGGACCTTCCCTGCACTTTGCTTTATTAAGTACGCTTCTGTCTTTTTGCTCAAATGAATTTGATTAATGCACTTAAATTTATTATAATAAGTTTAGTTATTATTTATAATTAAAAAAGGCCTTGTTGAGATTTATAGGATCTCCAAATTGATAATAAAGAACTACATTGTTTTAGTTATTTATTCAATCATTAACTTTCCATATTTAATATTATTGTAGGAATACATTCGATTTGGGAAAATGAATTTAAAATAAATTAATTAAATATTAAAATCATGGCAGTTATCAAAATCAAAGTGACTTAAAATTCAAAAATAAATGGATTCTACGGTAGATCCCGCAATTTTAGCCGGACTTTACTATTGGCAATATTCCTGAATCATCCCAGGAAGCGAGATATTTTGATTTCGAGCTAACTCCTAAAAATAGTATAATGGGTTTTTCTCGCTTGGGAGAAGAGATAAATTCATTATACCAATAACAACCACCGTCTCATTTTTAATGCGCTATCCAGAGAGTATAATATTGTCATGGTTTGCAGACATTTTCCAAAAACATAACTGAAGGTAATTAATAATTAATTAATTTTAATTTTAATTCATTTTCCCAAATCGAATGTATTCCTACAATATTAAACATATATAGTTTTTTTAAATGTCTCTTTATTATCCCTTTTGTACTTTAAGAATTGCTTGAATAATTTACATTATTGAAATTAATATTATTTTCTTCATTTATTTATCATAATAATTTAAGACCAGGCAGTATTAATTAGCTCGTCGGTTTTTGAGATTATCAATGAGCAAGATCAAGTTTTCTTTAAAGCCATTCTGACAAGCACTCAATTTTAAACACTATAAATTTTGATTGAAACCCTATTTTTAATTAACTGCTACATCTCTAATCTAACTACTTTTATACATCAATCAATAATAATATGATTGCTATTTTAATATATAAATTACTCCACTTCAAGGTTATATCTTAAAGTGTGTTTTCACCAAAACTCATTTATTTCAGATATAATTAATAAATATTTAATTGAGACTTGACTGGGAGCCTTTGATAAACATTGTAATGTATTAAATTGACTCAATTTGACAAAAAGTCTTTAAGACTTTGAAGCTGGTTACATCATCCAAGGTAAAATCAGTTAAAATAACCTATTCTGATACTTAATTAAAGAGGAAAGCCGAAGAATTAATAATCGATCTTTGATTGAATTTTCTAAAGAATTCTGCATTCTATTACTTTTCAATATTGAAAAAGCCCCCCTCCTTTTATCAGAGAAATCACTAAATATAATTCACTAAAATATCTTTACAAATTCGTGAAATTAAAAAACTTCAAAATGGAGAAATTATTTAATTTACTAATATGAATGTGACTCTCCTTTATTTCAACCGAAATTTACAGAGTAACTAAAACTAGATTAAGTAAGGGGGTTTCAGATAGGTAATGTTTCAAAAATTTAATCGTTAAGAAAGATTTTGACAAGAATTTTTAAATAAAAAAACTTACACAATCTCCACATAGTTTATGAAAATCTATTGACTTTGAAGGTTATTTAGCATAAAAAGAAATAATACTATAACTAGATGATGAAATTAAAATTAATAAAACTTAAGATTATGTCCGACATATTTAACTAATTAACATTCAAAAAGATTATGCGAAAACATAATTCGATCACTTTATTTTATAATTTCAAAGATGCTTTTAAAAAAACATTAACAATTAAATAAATGATTACAACATTGAGATAAGTTAAATTCGTCATTTTTTAATAAGCACAAAATTAAAACAAATTTGAATACAATAAAAATGCTAAAAATGAAAAAAAATATCGTGTATAAGTTTTGAGTGGGAGTCAAGTTACAACCCTGATGAACTGCGTTATTATAAATAGTAAATTATCAATGCTTAATAAACTCACGTCATGTAAGATGATCAATTATAGCATCACCGAGCTTGATCTATTTCAGCATTAAAAGATGCTTATCTTCGATAAGATAAAGGAGTGGAAACTAACTTAGTATGTATAGTATTGCTTGTGATAGAAGACTAACGCAAAAACGCTATAACTTATTTTAGTTATAAGAGCTACCGAGTTGATATACAAAGAGTAAATTTTGCTCAAAAGTATTTGTCTTAGATCTTTTTGAATGTTTTTATTCGGGTTACTCATAATTTTATTTCCTAAAAGAGTAACAAAGACTAAAATGCATTGACATCACAGTGAGCAACTTTAGCGAGGAGTAACTAAATAGCCTATTTAGCTAAAATAAAAAGATATCATGGAAGTTTCAACTTGTTACTATTTGTTTTGTATCTAGATACTCCTGTTGATGTATTAGTAAGTTCTATGCAGTTCCAAGGACTGACGCATGAATTAACAGTCTCTGAAGTATCTAGTTACAGCTAGAGGGAAATTAAGTTACAAAACTAGACAATCTTGATACATTTTTGCAAGTTTCGCAGATCTACTTGGGAAATATCAGCAATATTATGTCCATAGACGACTTATGCACTCTAGCTAAAGTTACTCAATTAATAACAATAATGCTCCACGGCTCCTGAATCTGTTTTGGGAAACGTATATAAAAAGTAACCCTCCCTTATAGATTTAAAAAGATTTAAGCCTAATTGCTCTAGACAATTTTTTTTCCTAAATGATATCTCAGCTCATTAAGACTTTATAAGCAGCTTTTTTCTTTGTATTTGTCTACTATATCAAACTAATTTCTTCATACTGTGATATTAAAATGTGTGAATAAAAAAATCAATAGACGAGCAAAGTGACCAAGCTCGAGATTATTAATGGCGGCGATTGTCTATGAATTAAGTCGATAAAGTACAGATGCTTACCTTTTTTTCTAGTCGATGTCTGGAACAATATTTGCTTTTCCTATTAATTTTGCATTTGTATTATATTAAATTCACGATTATTACAATAAAGTTAATAAACTTTGAGTAAAAAAACACATTTAATGAAGTGAAGTTGAAGTGATTAATTAATGCGAATTATTGATAAAACTAAAAATGAAATCTTGCACAATTCATTGTTAAAAATATATAACTCTTAGAAGTGCACTTCTGAGGAGTAAGAAATACACTCAAAACTATATTATTCTTGATAATACAACTAGATTGACTATATTAAACACAAAATCGAGAACTTGTTCTAAAAGAACAAAAGTTTCTACTATCTTTGAACAATTCTGAAGATTTAATATGTAAACAAGTTATAAAAACTGCACTCTTTATATTAATAAACATAATCATTAGATGGTCCCAAAAGTAATCAATGTTTATTCATTATTCCTACTATTCTTATATACTTAAATTTGTTGTTATTAAAATTTTAATTAATTTCAACAAAGGATTTACTATTGTGAATTTAAGAGATTTTAATAATTTTAAAACATTAATAAGTTATTAGTATTAAATTGAACTGTTAATATTCATTTATTTTATACTTTATCCATAATAATGTAAGAATACATTCGAAATCAGTAATAAAATTTAAATCAAATTTAATATAAATCAAAATACTAGCGTTTGAAGTTAGCCAAATATGAAGAACTAAGGCTTATTTAAAGAATAATTCAGGACTCACTGGATTTTTATATTGTCAGTACTATTTTATCTCAACTATTGAGTAAACATTATTAAGATTAGGTCCTCTAAATTCATAATATATGTCATGCATTGAAGTCAAGTTAGCTATATTAACGAGATAAAATAGTATGGAAAATAACAATGATCAGCTAGTTTAGTTTTTCTATCAAATAATCTTACTATTTGTTCCAACAACAACTGCCAATATTTTTATTTTTATTCAATTTAGTTCAAAATCATTTCCTTATACGAATATATTTCCATACTATTATTATAACTGCGAAAAAAGGAACTTTAAAAACTAAAATTTTAAGTCTGTTTAATGCTCTTTTAGAGCTAAAAAAAATACTAAATTTAACATAAAATAATAAATCAAATTATATGTTAAGTTTGAAAGTTAAATTTTTATATGATTTATAGAATATATAAGTTGTAATATTCAAAATAAGTGAGTGAATCTCTTAAGGAAAATTAAAAAAGATATAAATTTTAATTATAAATCTTAATTATAAATAATGAGTATTATTTTTTGACTCATATATTTAAATTAAATAATTAATATAAGATACTAAATATGTCATTAATTTAAAAAAATTATCAACCTCAACTACTTTTTTTATCTTTAGATTATATTTCTCCAGAATTGAAGCCATTTTATTCTTCTATCTTTTTCATTTTAGATAACTAGTGGTGCATTCCTCATCTTTCAACATATATGTCATTTGTTAATAATAATACTTATTCAAATTAGTTTTATATTAATTGATATTATTAAAGTTATAGAAATTGAAAATAATTTTTATATACATAAATTTTATATAATTTTTGGATCATTTAATAAATTATTATGAGAATACTACAGAAGGTTTAACAAGAATAAGGCGTTATGCTACTTTCTTCTTTTTTTTAGATTTCTTATATATTCGTAATTATAAATATATTTACGATATAAGTTGTAAATTATTATGAATTATAATTATGAACATACGCTATATAAATTAATAATTTATAATGATTATGCAATATATAAGTAGCAACATTGAGATATCAAAACCTCCAATTAATATATATTGTTAAAATATAAATAGTGGACCTTATCTTTAATAATGACTAATTCTGTCTTGACATTTTTTGTCTTTTTAATAAAATATTCAGCTTTCACTTTCTTTTAACAATTAAACTTTCTTAGAATTTACAGTTTATTATTTTCATTTGTTTATATAACCCCGTTTGGGAATTAAGAATATTAAAATATATTTGGGGGGGGGAAAGTTTCCTGCACCGGTTTATTATTAAAAAAAATTTTTTGGTTAGTTTCCTGCACTAAATTTTTTTTCATTTTTAGAATTCGATTTTTATCACATTTATCAACAAAATTTTTTACTAATTTTTTTTATATATTATTACTTAATCTATTCTTCAATTAATCAATATCTTTATTAACATGGAATCTAATCACCATCCAAGCAAGGATAAAATTTATCCACTATATAGATTTCATCTGATATTAGTAGACTTCTGTATCTCAACCATAATATTGTTCTCTCTGTACTAATGAAATTCCAAATATTTTATTCAATTGTTGTTAAAATTCTAATTATTTCTTTCAATGATATATAATATTAGATAATGTTTAATACTATATTTTCATGCAGTTCGCACATGATATAAAAAATATCTTAAAATTTATGGGTTGAAAAAGAAATTTATTGTTAAACTTATGAATTTTACATATAAAAAAAGTGCAGGAAACTTTCCCCCCCCATATATTTATTATTGGCGTAAATAATTAAAGATTCGGCTAATTATTAAAACCATTGGCTCGAATAATTGTCTCTATATAAAATAAACCAACCAGGGTGTGTAAATTTATTTTTAGCCTAATTATAATTAATTTCAGCCAATTATAATAAATTTTAATTTCTTTATTCTTAATCCCCATCTTCATTCTTAATTCCCAAACTGGGTATTGTAGGAATACATTTGAAATTGGGAAATTATAATTAAATAAATCAAAATTAATTCAAATTAGTGGCAGTTTAAGTTGGCCAATTTAAACGATCTTGGGCTCATTCGATAGAGAATTCAAAATTAGCTGGACTTTGTTATTGGCGGTACTATTTTATTGCATCCCTGGAGCGAGATAACTTCACTTTAATTAAACACATCTTAATTCATTAATTTATACCCTCACATTAAAGTGAAGTTATCTCGCTCCAGGGATGCGATAAAATAGTACCGCCAATAATAAAGTCCAGCTAATTTTGAATTCTCTATCGAATGAGCCCAAGATCGTTTAAATTGGCCAACTTAAACTGCCACTAATTTGAATTAATTTTGATTTATTTAATTATAATTTCCCAATTTCAAATGTATTCCTACAATATTATTAATAATAAAACAATTCTTTTCATATTTTTGGAGACTTGCTATATTTGAGAATAAAACCCTTTTCAAAACTTTAATTATTTATGAGGAAAAATAACACAATGTATTGTTATGGTAATTACTTTTGATGAAGTATTTATATCCAAGATTCATTTGCAAGTTCACTTAGAGAGTAAAGTTTTAAGAGTAATCATGATTTATAGTATGTGATATATAATATTTAATAACTCGTTTAAATATAAATACTCTATAATGAAACACAGAACTACACTCTAATATAAAGATAACGTGTGGCGATATGTCTTGCTGCTGCGCTATGGGACCACTCAACCTTAAGGAGAGTAAAAGCTTATGAATACAATTTAAAAAATTGCAAAGATATTAAAGGTTTCAATCAGGTTTGTAAGGAAAGTTTGCTAAGTTAAGGAGAAACCCAAAAACTATGCCATACAAGGAAAACCTTAGTATAAGGGAAAATTATAGGACCATCACATTAACTTCATAATAAGCGAGCAAACATTAGAGAAACAAAAAGGGACTATCACTTTAAACTCGATCCATGCTATTTCATAGAAAGTTCCCGTAATCTGTAGCTACACCTTCCACACTTCAATATATTTACAAGAAAAATAAGATAAAGTACAAAGTGATGAAAAGCACCTCAACCCCGAGCATGGTAAAACTGCAATCCATTAAGGTGTAGAGATTTGAAAGATTTGGATCACTTTTGGAAATGGTTAGCCTTGGCAGAAAAATTATTTACATTGATGAGATCATATTTAAGCCATACCAGATTGAGCAGCACTCATGGGCTAGGCCTCACTAAAATTAATAACTCCAAAAAATAGGTCTAAAACTTAAGACTTTCGCTGCTATAGTCGGAATAAGCCAAGAGTTCGGGTTGGAGGGCTACTTCATAAAACTGAAATCTATCAACTCAGCAGATGTCTCAGCTATGATTGAATATCTGCACATAAAGAACCAACAAGCAAGAATAGTAATTTTTTGGGATAATTTAAGAAGTCACCATAACAAGGCGGTACAAGAGAAGATAAAATCCTATAACTGGCAGTATCTGTTTAATGCGCCATACTCACCAGAGTATCATTGTATAGAAGAGGTGTTTTCTTAAGTAAAGCACTAGTATAGACAAGAAGTGATAGGAAGCAACTTCCAGTTAGGCGAGCTTGCTCATATTTAAATCATTAAAAGGGCAATAGAGAGTATATCAAGATAAGCAATTAAAAGAGTTATATTAAGGCATATAGAAAAAATGAAAAATTATATAAACTCTTAAAGGTGCTAATAAAACACAGATTATCATTCTTTTTGAGAATTGTTCATTCCATGGAACTTTTTTCTGGCACCCTTTCATGATAAGACTCCTGAGTCATGGTGATGTCCCCAAGTTGCCCACCGAGTGCTTTCTTACCCTGACTTTTGCTTAGATAGTCATTAAACGAAGCAGATATTTCATGGTGCTATCGTTTTTATTTATGATTGCGAGGCTTAGATTTCAACTTTAGCATGGCAAGGGCTTTCCCCTTTGACTCTAAATAGATAATTAATTTATATAAGAAACTAACTTGAGTAAAATGCCTCATTTTCTAGCTATCTATAAACATCATCCTTTATTATAATTTTTTCTTTCTCTTCCTCAAGAGTGTCACTTAAGTTTCTTGCTCTGTTTGCATGCTTTATTAGCATCGATAGATAGTTAGTATGGAGAGTGCCTAACACCCCATAGAAATATTTTCTGTCAGGAAGGACATGATAGTCAGGATAATGGGTCTTCTTGAACCTGCTTGAATATATTCTAAACAGAAAGTTCTTCATAGTAAGGTACATTCAGCTACGCAACCTCCCCTGATTTTAAAAGCAGTTTTTCGCCTGATAAGAAGTCCTTGATGAACCTCATGGTGACATGGTCATCGTTGGGTAAAAAGTACCCCTCTAAATATATTAAAAAAAGAACCTTACTGTTGTATCTCAAAAAATAATCCAGTCATTTTTGAATCTAAATTTATTTTAGAACTCTCTAACGTCATGGCTATAGATGCCCTAGCTTTCCATTGATCTTTAATTTTAAAATTAACCTATAAAACCTTTAAACGAATTCTTATAACTATTCTGATCTAATGTTTGATTCATGATTTTAATATACTATAGTTTAATGAAATTCAGGCTTGAACGAAACCTATACATGCTGACCAGAATATATTATTGGAATTTATAATATGAACTAAGTTTAATATAAAAGGTCTCCTATTTCAAGAATAATTAAAAATTATTCTTATAATATAATTAATCGAACTAAACCCATGAACCTAAACCCCATCATAGGGTTCATGCCTGTGATTTTAGAAAATGATATAATTTAAAAACATTTGACACTATGAGCATTTATTCTTTTAATATTTGAGATATTTACTTACACTCTCATTCTATATTGTCCATCCTAAGTTTTCACTCAAAAAAGTTGCTCATCCTAAGTTTTCACTCATTTTATTTATACTTTTTTGTTCGATCAACAATCTCTGGTTGAAACTCATATAGATTATGCAACTATAATTAGTAGTGAATAAAGAGTAAGTAAAAATGAATTATAATTGCTTTTCTGGATAAATTTCTACTTATCTATAATATATAGCTATCTTGGTTGCCCATAGAATAACTATTATTAAAACTAAGAGATAACTACCAATTAGTCAATTTTGTACTAAAACAAGAAATCTTGTTTCAAAAAATATTTTTTTTAGAATTTAGAAAATATTATAAGTACCTATGACATTGTCATGACATGATCAGCTAATAATTTAACAAAGGCAAATATTTTTATATTAATATAATGTTTAATAATTCTTGGTTTCATCATATAAATAACTAAGTAATTTTTAATTATATTGTATTTAATGAAATTATGAAAAAATGGTTTGTTGGCATGTGGGCATGTATCAAATTAAAAACCCTTATACCCATTTGAGATTTCTTACCTAAGTTTCTACTAAAAAAAAATGTGACCTCCTAAGTTTTCACTCTTTCAAATATTCAAATCAAAAACAAGATAAAGTAGCTAGAGAGAGAAATAACTACAGATAGAATTATAGATTATTACTTCATGCCAAAGAGAATGAAAGAATAGAAGATCAAGGCTTCTATATAATACTTGTGCAACTACTGTGAGCCACCAACCAACCATGAGAGCTTAAATTCACTGGAAGTGCATCAATCTAATTATCATAGAGATGCTCATAAGACAGCAAGAAATGCAATAAAACTAAAAGAACGCACATGTCAGCACTGTCACAAGGTTATGGCAAGGGCATTTAATTGTGAGAGACACGAAAATACTTGCAAAAAAAAAACATCAAAAAAAAAGTATAAGACTTCAAGAGAGATGACAGTAGTACTCAGGAATTTCCAATAGGTCCTGCAAAAGCTGAGACAGAGATTTAAGATGGGTATAGGCTTATAACCATCCAATAGAAAGTATACTAAACAACTTACAAAATAATAAGAGAACCAGTCATATTCCATGGAGACGTCAGAGATTATAAAATGTGGGAACTAATTGCTAAAGACGCTATGCAAAGATACTAACAACTTTACGAAGTCGTTCTGATGGACCCTGCCTATAGAATAAAACAAGGAGTTCCTTATGAAACAGTCTCTGACGAGGAAATTCTCAAAATGCCTATAGAGTTGGTGCAAGAAAGAGGAATACTCATAATGTGGTTTGTGAACCAAAAGAAAGATGTAGCAAGATAATTTATGAAAATTCACGGCTATAATGAAGTTGAGAAAGGGGAGTGGATTAAACTCACAAAAAATCAGAAATTACACAAAGGATCTGGCATGTACACAGCTCACAATAACGAGAGCTTTCTTATAGGCAAGAAGGGCTACGTGACAGACATGCTCAAGTACCACGTTACCGATAATGTCATCTTCTCTAAAGTTGGAAAGCACTCCGAAAAGCCTTAGCAAATATATGACTTCATTCAGTAAATGGCCCCAGATAGGCTCAATTTAGAAGTTTTCGCGAGACCTAATAACATAAGAAATAATTTCACTTCTTATGGTAACCAGCTGGAACAGACAGAGACATGAGCTATGGAAATGATTGAACTAGCAGTTTTAGTATATAATTAATAATTAAAATAATAAGTTTAAATAATTATATATCATGAATATCATATATTAGGAATCCTCTTTAAATTAAATCTTTTAATAGAATTTAAATGATAATAATGATACTATTGTATTATTTAATTTAATAATATCCTTCATTTCTTAATCAAGTTTACTAGTGGAAATATTCTAGTAAGATGCCTTACTAGTAAGTTGCTATTTCATTAATTTATTTAGTATGTCTTTTCGATACAATTCTGAATCTTAATCTTGAAGTCTCATTAAGAATTTATATAGGCTGGGCTTTGCTTTGATATTATTTTGGGTTATCTGGAACATTTTTGTGTCCATTTTTTTGTTTAAATCATCAGTTTGCTAATTTAATAAACATTATTATTGCCAAATCTATTACAAATTAGTTGTTTTCTTCAAATCTTAAAGAGTATTTTTTAGTGAAAACTTAATACTTAGTACGAGCGACTAAACTTTCTTACCTAAATTGATGATGAAGTCTTATACCGACATTATTTTCTTTCTAATTAAAATTGAAAAAACTTCAATTTCATGAGTAATATTTCAAGCATTATTCCTGTCTTTGTAGATTTGAGGATCTTCCTAGGTAAGTAGTAATGAACTTTTAAGGATTATGTTCGTAGTGCTTCTGATCATATTATTCGACAAACAAATTCCCTATCATAAAGTTAAGTACTAAATTAATCTATAAATTTAATTTTTATTCAATTTTACACTTGATAATTTATTAGACATGAAAACTACCACATATTTCTTAATTCTAATGTTAAATATTATATAATTATTGGTAATTTAGGTATTCATTCTATAAAGTTTGGATGATGCATTTTACCAAATTATCATACTATTTTATATTTTTATTTTCATATAAATGTAACTTTATACTGTTTTGTATTTAGAGTTATTATTATTTTAAAATAACAAAGGAAATTACTCACTGAATTATATAATTTAAACTCACAATAAATTTTACTAATTATATAATAATCATCTTTGTATAATAGAATTATTAAAATATTGCAATAAGATAATTAATAATTATAAATTTTTAAAAATATACTCAATTTGGTTTATATAAAAAAAAGTTATCTGCTGTATTTATCTGTTTGTTATGCTAATTTATTAAGATTAATTTATTCATGTACGATTAAACAAAAGAATATATTCAAAATAGCAAATCATGATTTATAAATACTCAAAAAAGTAAATATATTTTTTTAAAAAAAGTATGTAAGTAAGAATAATTTGTATATTTAAAATAAAATTTTTAATATTTTAAAAATGACTTCTAGAAAGTTTAAAATGTCAAAAAGATTTTACATTGTGAAAGCGTTGCAAATTATTTTTAGATTTGATAATAAATATGCATTAATTTAGCACTGTTTACATCATAAAAGTAAGTAAATTATTAATCTAAAATTTAATTTAACATATCACTGTTTAATACTAAAATCAAACCATCAATCTTAGTCGTGACTTAGACGTATCTGAGTGAGTGGAATTGTAAATCCGTGACGTGACAGTCGTTAAGACAAAAAAATCCGAAAAACCACTTCACTCCAGACCAAGATACATGCTAGTGACATTACTGCACAACTAAGGTAGGGAGTACTTCCCGCAGAGCTTGCAAAGATCTGCATCCTGTAAACAAGGCGTGGTGAAAACTCTCACCAGTCCTACTGCTGCTGAGAATGCAGTCTCAATCCTTTCGCTGTGGTAGCTTCATTAACCAGACCTGGTATGGGAGAAAATACCCCATCGTTGATTTATAAGGCTTTCATCTTCTCACTGTTGAAGGCTGAGCACCACTTTCATCCTACTCCATACCACCTAGGAAAATGAACTCACTACAAGTAGCTCATCTAATGCAGGGAAATCTTAGGGACCCAGTCACTCGAGGAGTCAAAACCTGCCAGATTGAACCCCGCTACTTGCCCCATATGCGGTGAACCCAGCAACCCTGCATACCCTCAGCAGGCCTTAGTGGAGTAGAAAGTTCTTTTAGAAAGTCCTGAGTGAAATTGGTACCTCACCCAGCAATTAACTTTCTAATTTAATAATTGTTTACATCATATTTCATGAAAAGTTAAGTGATTAAAATTATTAATTTATTTTTAGATTTGATAATAATAAATTTGAATGAATTTAGCACTGATTACATTATATAATATGAAAAATTAAATTATTATAAATATTAATTTAATTTTGATAGCAACTTTAGGTAAATTAAAAATATGAAATATAAAAGACAGCTAGCTAAGTAAACAAAATTAGAAAGTGCACCTGCGGTTCCCCGTCTTCTTCATTCTTACTTCCATTCATTTGCTTTCTTCATTTTGTGATCCTTGCCTTCTTTCTCAGCATCCTCATCTTCTGGTCTGATTTTTGCATTTCCCTTTGAGTTATCCTCTAGGTTGCTGGTGTGTCTCTTATGCTGAGTATAATCTTTTGTACTTTGCTTGTTGTTGTACATGTAGTCTTCGACCTCTTTGACCTCTCCTATCATTTCGCTGAATATCCCTTCGCATTCAAGGTACTCATTGTATAGTTAGGCTTTAGGTGCTTCTCTGCGAACCCATTCGTCCAAATTGTCTGTATGAGAATTATAAAGAGATGTTATTATCTCCTCGTCTACATTTTGCCATAGCATAGTGCTTCTTCTCTCGATGTCCCTTGTCACTTCATCTTCCTCCAGTGCTATTCCAGACCTTCCAATCTCAATTTTCATATATCCAACTGTTAATTTGAGCATCATGTAGTACCTCTGTACATTTAACCAGTCTTTTACGAATATCTAGAAGACCAGCTCACCTGGTAATTCCAAGGCCAGATGAATTATGATTAACACCGCCATAACTCCACAGTCCTCTGGGTCACCAATTTAGTTAGTTTCATTCTTGACCACAATCTTGTTGAATCTGAACTCTCTCCCAATGATGCCCTCCGCGAGCTCGCTAATTTGTCTCTGAGGCTTTTGGATTACTGCCAAGCCTCCTACCGATTTTCTGGAGTCGTAGATCTTCATTGTTTTTCAGCATCTTTCAATCTTCGTTATTATCCAGTTTCTGCATTTCTTTATTGCACCCTGGCAACTTAATGGGATTATTATTCCTTGAATCTCATCCTGATAACTCCAGCAATTCCCATTTTCAAGCTTCCAGTTGTCGCTTTAATGCTCTTCTCGATGCTTAGGATCCCATTTTCATTCACGACTACCGGTGGCATGATTATGTACTTTTGCTTAGACTGACTGAACTGTACTTCCTCTATCTGGCTTGCGATCGCTTCCACTGAGTCTTCTTGGATGTAATTGCTTGGAATTAGGTCCTCCATTCTGTGTTAATCTATTTCTAATGGTTGTGTTTTTTCTCCGTCCAAAGTTCTCTGATCTTTGCTACTCTTCTCCTGGCCTCTTCTCTGTCCTCGAATCTCCTGACCAATGCTTTATCCAATTTTTCTTTTGGTACTGGTGCAACAAACTGTTGTGAATATCCTCGTGATCATCGGGGTCCATCCTTTCCTGGCGTAGATTATCTTGTCAAATCCTTGACATTGTACTTCCGAAAGATCAATGAAGCTCTTAAATTTCATGGTCTCCTTGAATGCACTCTGATCCGTCTGAGTGTCTGTCAAACGATGTTCTTTAGGTCTGTGACTTATAGTGGAACTTAGTAATATTCCTCATTTCTAAAACCCAATGTTTCCTAGTCTTTGCTCCTATCTCTGTGGTTAAATCTGATTTCCTGAACTTTCTCCCAGAACTCCCTTTTCTTGTCATGATGTCCTCGGTTTCCAAACCTCTCTTTTTTCTCATATTTGATTTCTTCCCCGTAGTTGCTTTTACTCAATTTTAATTTGTTCATTGAGCATCTTCTTTAATTGTTAACTTTTTCTAGTATTTTTAATTTATTATTTTAATTTTAATTCTCTGAATTTGTATTATTAAGCTTTTGTGTCTTTTCAATCATATAGATGATCAAATTTCTTTGTTTGTTATTAATCTTTCTTATTCAATTGCTTGTTTAACCTTTTTGATATATGAAACTCTGAATATTTCCTGATAAGTTGGTAGTATTCGTGTGTCTCGGGTTTCTAATTCTTTCATCTAACCATATCATGCTGGTAATAATCTCGATTTATTCAGATTTGTGCATTTTAACTATTTTTTTTTCTCTTATCTGTTTTGAGAATCTATTTGGGTCTCCCGCCGTGTTTATTAGATTACATGTCCTCATGTTGTTCGCGTTCACAAATAAATTATGAGTAATGCAGTAATGCTGCATTTCGTAGTTTGCTATTGTCCTGCCTTAGCTGATTTCCATCATGGTGTCAATGACATTCTTCGTTATGAAAATCTTGCTTCTCTTTTTTAGATTATTTTCCTGTTTAAACTCTCTCATAATTTCACTAGTGTTTGTCTCCTTGAGTTCTGTCACGTTCCTCAGTATTACATTCGGAATATCTCTTGATGTTTTAAACGGTATTCTTTTTAACTGGAGCTCCATCTTTTCGATATCTTCGATTTCCAGGAAATTTGTCGCAACTAGTGGAGTGTATTTACATATCATTAGTGATCTAATTTGTGCTCTTATGATAGTGTCCCTTACAGTAGAATTACTTGAGCTGGTTAATCTTTGATATTTTTCGGTCTTCCTTTTTACTTCCCTCCAAGTGATTTTTAGAAGCTCATGTGTGCTTAAGTTAATATTTAGTCCCAAATACTTTGTCTCCTACACTTTGTTTATTCCTTCAATTTAGAATTCTCTCTCAAAGCTTTTTACGTCACTCATGATAGCTGTCTTCTTGGTGTTCAACCTCAAATTATGGGTCTTTTCAATCTACATGGAAACAATTTATTACCTTTCTAAATTATTGAGGGTCTTTGATATTTATTAATATATCGTCTGCATATGCTATCAATTTGCCTTCTTTTATTAGAGACATTTATTCTTATTGTGAGAATAATGCGTCTTGTCGGTAAATATTAAATAGAATGACAATCTACTTCCCTGTGCTACTCCTTGCTCTGTAATTATCTCTTCTCCTTCATAAATGATCTTGTTGTTCGTGTACAACTGTTTGATTAGCTTTACGCACTCTGCGTCTTTTTGGCTAATTATTCTTTCTTGTAAGATATTAATCAGTTTGTCTTTCCAGACTGAGTCGTATGCTTTTTTAGATCCACTAAAGTAAGCCTCTCTTTGCTTGTTCTTTCTTCTGGAGTTCTTGATGTGCTCTAGCATCATTAATAGGTTTATATGGGTACTCTTATTATCTTTAAATCCATTCTGATAGTTTCCAGTTTTTAACAGTTCACTATTTCCTACATTTACTTTATTTATTATTGTTAAAATAGATAAAAATAGGAAATTTAAGAAATAGAAATATATGATTTAGTTTTATATAATTACAACTGGCACTAATTAGAAAGCATCTTAAATATAATTTGATTTTGATTATGACCAAATTTAATTATTAAAGTTTTATTAATAAATATAAGTTTTGTGTGCAAGTGTGCAAAAATATAATCATTAAACATGGGGTAGATTATCTGCACATTCTGATATATTTATTTATTTAAATATTAAAATAATTAGAAATGGCGTTCTAGTCAATGATCCTCTGCCTCTGTGTCTCTATTGCTGATTCTTTTTTCTGATTTGTCTCCAACATGCTTGTCATTTGAGCCTTCACTCCAAAGGCTTTCATCTTCTGATCTGTCGAGGAGATAGTTTGCCAGCTGTGTCGCATCGAAAGGGAAAGCCAGCTTGCCAGATTTGCCCTCCACACTCGGTGTTACTGTGATGCACCTCCTCTCGAAGCAATCCTTTTCCTCGGCAGTTATTCTGTTCCATGGGAGCTCGTTAGTCGTAATGATTGTGAAACAGTCCTAGTATAGCACCGAGGTTTCTCCGAATTTCACATCAACTGCGTATCCCCTGCCCTCTAGTAGTTTCTTCATTGCTGGAATGTTAAGTTTGTTGAAGAATCTCTCAATGTTCATCTCGTCGATCAGCAGTACTTGCGGCTCTTTATCAAGGGATCTTCCCTCAACATGGAAACGGGTTGGTCCAGGAATCAACTCATCGCAGATGAAAATACTGTCTATCATTTTGAGGATGGTGCTCTTGCCAATGCCCGCGGTTCCATACTGTCCGGTATGCCATTTCTAATTATTTTAATATTTAAATAAATAAATATATCAGAATGTGCAGATAATCTACCCCATGTTTAATGATTATATTTTTGCACACTTGCACACAAAACTTATATTTATTAATAAAACTTTAATAATTAAATTTGGTCATAATCAAAATCAAATTATATTTAAGATGCTTTCTAATTAGTGCCAGTTGTAATTATATAAACTAAATCGTATATTTCTATTTCTTAAATTTCCTATTTTTATCTATTTTAACAATATTGCTTTTTCAATTATTTTTCCAGATGCAAATTAACTACAATGGGTCTTGTATTATTGATCTCCGGGTATAGCCTTTTTTGGTTTTTACTCAACAGTATTAGTCTCCCTTCTTTAATATATTGCACACTTTTGGTTTCTTTTAACCATTGTTTTATCTTCTAGCTTACTGTTGAAATAATGGATCTTGATTTGTTCATCATTTTCCAATCAAATCTGTCCGTACCAATTGCTTTGTTGAAATCACATTCCTTTATTCTATATTCCACATCAGCCTCATTGCAGAAGCTATCATTCTCCTCTTCATCAACCATTACCATATCCCTACTACTTACTTCTCCCATTTGATTTTCTCTCTTGTCTTAAAATAATTTACCATAGTATTCTAAGATCTATAATTTGGTGTGTTCTCCAATCTCAAACCTCTCGTCTTTGATTGTAAGTCCTTTTATTGGTTGAGCTTGCTTTTGGCTTTTGGTTAGTCTCTTCACCATGTGAAAGAACCCTTTTACATCATTCCTATTTAAGAATTGTTCTAAATTCCTCATTGCTTCTCTCTATTTCGCTTTTTGTCATGGATTACATTACCAGCTGCTGTTCCAACATTCTTGAATGCCCACTCGGGCGGCTACTGATACCAGTTTCTTCCTTTAAAATGGCTTCCTATTTTTTCCTCAAAGCAATTTTGTATGGGTTACTCCAAGTCTTCCTTTGTCATTTCTCTTCCTTCTTCTATGAAAGTCTTCCAACATTGCTTTCTTATGTATATCCTTATCGTTCTATCTTTGTCAGATAGTTTAAAGTGATTTTCCAAGTATTTTACCTTAGTTTTACCTAAATTAGTTTATGGCTTGTCTGTTTCAACTAGCTGGTTTCCCAACTGACTGTCTCCACGTTTGAGAATATTTGATCCAGTTGATTGCCTTTTACATGAGTTTCCTCTCCTTCTGGAATAGATTCTTTGAGGCCCTCTTTGTTTAATCTTTTTCCAAACAATTATCTTCTGTTTCAGCCATTTATTTTTTAAAAATATAATCATGAAAATTAACCTATTCGATATTTGCCGCTGTTCATAGCTAGTATTCCTCTATTTCTTGCCAGTTGTTTTTTAGCTATGTCTCTACTATTTATTCCGATGAGTCTTTATAGTCTAGTTTCAACTAGACCTACATAATCCGGATTTATTTTCTCTATATCTTTCATCAAGTCATCTTACTTTATTTTGGAGTTCACTCCCCTAACATTTTATAGGCAAATGCTGAATTCAATGGTTCTCGAGTTCAGTTGTCTTTTGCTACTTATCACTTGTTCTCTCCTTTTTGTCAGCTGCTTCTCAGCTATTCTCTCATTTCTTTTTATCCATCCTTTAGATTCTCTCACTTGTCAAATGAATTCAAGCTGTCGGCTATTGTCAATCTTGACCGTAAATCTGTCCAAGTCTTAAAACTTTCTATAGCTTTGGACATTCAGGTTTTGAAATGTCGAATTTTATGAACTCGTTTTTGAACTTTCAAAGTACTTTCCTATGTTTGCTGTTTGCGCCCACTTTATTTTTGGTTTCTGTTTTCCGCATGCACAGCCAACTTTCTTCTCCAATTGGCAAAGAGCCTCTCTTTTTCAATATATTCAACATTCTTTAATTGTCAACTTTTTCTAATATTTTTATAAAATTAAATTATTAAAAATATTTATTTAATTTTAGGTTTGATAATATTAAATATGCATGAACTTAGCAAAGTTTACATCTTATTACATGAAAAGTAAACTTATTGAAAAATTAAATTTACTCATAATTTTTAATAATTAAATTAACAAATTAATAAAGACGAGAATAAGCTATAGTTTGGTAGATGGGAAATTTTTTAAATAAAATTGCATTTTAATAGGTTCAAGGTGATTTATAGGTGGTGTAAAATGTTGAAGAGATTTTACTTTGTGAAAGAGTAGCCGAATAGTTTTTTATATAAAATTTATAGTAAATTTAAATTAATCTTTCTAATTAAAGCAGTTTTAATTTTAGTTTTTAATAATGATATTTATAATGGGGGGGGGGGAGTTTCCTGCCCCAAAAGGTAGTTTCCTGCCCCCAACATTAAATTTTATGTTTTTGCAATAAATTTAATAGAAACAAATTAATTTCAATTTCAATAACCATAACCATGTACTAAACATCATTTATTATTATATAATTTTCAAGGTACATAATTATTCGTTATCAAATTATATATTATTGACAAGGCTAAAATAAGTATTTTTTTAAAATATTTAATGTAATTTTCATTAAATTTTAAATTCATTATCAAGGTAGAAATGATATTTGAAGCTAAATTAAAAAAAAAAACTACATAATAATAGATGATAAAGATTCTTTGAAAATTATAAAAATTACATATTTTTATGTACGGGGCAGGAAACTACCTTTTTGGGGGCAGGAAACTTCCCCCCTTGGGTGCATATAAAATTTTGGGGCAGGAAACTTCCTCCCCCCTTATAATGTTTGTAAATACTTTTAAAACATAGTATTATCAGGGGGGGTTTAATTTGGTGCAAAATTTTTTTTCATAAAATCGTCAAAATTCTAAGTCGTTGCATTATCAATTTTTGACAATGTTTATAAATTAGATCATCCCACTTTCCATAATGAGTATCATTATTTATTAAACTTTACTTCTCATGCTATGAATCGGAATCCTTCACGACATCTCGATCATATGACACTAATATTTATATTAAAAAATCACATTACTATTACAAAAAGACTTTTTTCTCTGGGACAGATATTTGTAATAAGTAAAATAATAAAATATGTTTTCATAATTAAGTCTAATTACTCATTAAGAACAAAGATTGGTTTTTAAAAACATCATAATTATTGGTGAAATTTATAATGTCTGGCTTAATTATAAAAACCATTGACTTGACTAGTTGACATAATAAATACACTAATCAGTGCTTGTGAATTAATTTTAAGCCAGACATTATAAATTTCACCAATAATTATGATGTTTTTAAAAACCAATCTTTGTTCTTAATGACTAATTAGACTTAATTATGAAAACATATTTTATTATTTTACTTATTACAACTATCTGCCCCAGAGAAAAAAGTATTTCTGTAAAATTAATATGATTTTTTAATAAAAATATCAGTGTCTTATGATCGAGATGTCATGAAGGATTCCGATTCATGAGATGAGAAGTAAAGTTTATTAAATAATGATACTCATTATGGAAAGTGGGATGATCTAATGTATAAAAATTGTTAAAAATTGATCATGCACCGACTTAGAATTTTGACGATTGTATGAGAAAAAAATATTGCACCGATTTAGGATTTTGAAAATATTTTGCACCGAATTAATCCTCCCATCAGTATTATCAATAATTTTGCTTTTGATTCTATTTTATTTTAAATTACAATTTATATTTTTAAACATAATATTTTTTTTATTTAAATATTTCCTTACCTTTTTTCTAAGATTTATTAATTTTTTTTATATAAGAAGATATTAGCAATTTAATAATAATCTTCTAAATTTATTTTATTTTTTCTTATTTTTTTAAGTTTACTATTTTTCAATTTTTATTTTCTATAAATTTACATAACAATTATAGCTCAATATTTTATTATAATTTGAGTTAAAAAGTATTTGGTTAATGTCGATAATAAATTCATTCTTATTGATATTATTATTTTATATTTAAAAAGAATAATGAATTTTAGTAGATTTGAATTAAAAGATCAGCCATATTTAAGTTTTGATTACTCATATTATTATTTATACTTAATTTAGCATAAATTATTTCAAATATTTGAAATTTTTGTATTCATTTTATAACAAAGTTTAATCAGTAGAGAATACTAATTGTTTAAAAGAATTAAATTTTGAATAATTATTAGCATTTAATTTACAAACATGTTGCAATTGTTAATTATATCATTCATTAACCTTAATTGTGAATCTCAACTCATGCTTGGTTATATAATATAAATTATGTTCGATGCAAACAGTGAAAAATTAGAAATCTTAAATTTATCTATATTTAACTTTTTAATAATGTATAACTAACAATTTTTAATGTAAAATAGGTATTCCTTCAATTAATTTTCGTATTTTATTAATTACCGCTTTTACATTTATATTTTCTCTATAAAGCTGTAAGTATTTATTTGCTCACAAACATTTTTAAGTTTTACAACATGTAGTTTATTTATGATTACCATTTAAATCTTATGCATGTTATACTTTAGATAAATTGTAGTTATGCATTTATGAAAAATAAGTGGATAGCAATAAATTAAAATTAAAATTTATGTAACTTAAAAGTATTATTATAGATAATTACAGAAATGAAATCCAAGAACAGCTTTATCATATCTCCATTCTCCTACTTTGTTCTATGATCCATCCGGTCATACTTACTCTGTTGTTCCCAACTTTTTCTAGTGTCTCCTGAGTTTTAGGTCTACTGACGTCGCCACTCCTGCTGGTAAATATTGCTGATATATAGAAATTTTAGATATAATTTTTGTAAGTTATAAATCTTAGTGAACAACCAGCTACTCCAGGAACACCATCTTTAGGTTTTCATTTTTTCTTAATTAATTTCATTTTAATTTATCGGATTTTCCAATATATATATATAAACCCCAATACATATGTACACATAGAATTTATAAGTTGATAAAAAGTTTTAAATATATCGATAAATAAGGAAATTTAAAAGGACAGAATTTAACTTAATTTGAGGGAGGCGATTCAGAGAATGCACGTACGGTGAAGTTGGGAAAAAATTCATAATTTTATTTCGATTCCATGCTTACCAGTCTTATAGAGTTTGAGATGCTGATCAAGAATATATGGGGTTTGTACCCTGTTGACCGACTAGGGGGGAAGTTTTACCGTTCACACTATTTGTTTGGGGATGCGGTTTTACCTCCACATTTGAATTAAGTTTGAATTTAATTAATTAATAATTACTACTTTAATAATTAAACTAATAATGGAAATCAAAAAGTGATCAATTTACGATGCCTATCGCACTTTCTTTATTAGCAATGCAATTCACACACACTCCACTAACTTCAGTGCGCTTTGTGTGCACTTTGAAGAGCAACTCGAGTTCTACATTTCCGTGTCTTTAAATTTATGTAAATGCATTTTTTTCATTATTTTCGTGCTAAATTTAGCGATATTTATATTTACAGAAGTTTGTCACACTCATTTTAGAGTGTGCATAGACTATTTATGCACTATAATTTAATCTACACTTTATTAAATTCGCGCTATTTCTAAGTATTCTTAGTGTAAAGCACTTAAATACACTCTCTATAATTCACGCAAGTGAGAGGGGTGCCCTAAATTCACGCTATTTATTACTATATTTAGCTAATTTAAACCTTTTATTTATAGAGATCTTTGATCTTTTTTTGAGGGGAGACATTTTATTAATTAAGGCAAAATTAATTTAATTAAAGTAAGTAAAATAATAGTTGCAATTTTTGCAAAATTAACCCTAAATTCAAACTATTTTCAGGGATAAATCATTTGCACAAGCAAATTCAAATAAACTTTATCATTTTTATAAGATATGAATAAATAAATAAAGAATAAAAAGAATAAAAGAGAGAAGGTTTTTTTTAATATTTTTAGAAAAATTAAGTAAAATAAATTAAAATAAAAATATAATATAATTATTAAGATTAGCTTTAAGCTAATATATTAATTCCAAGGTTAAAAAAAAAGAGTGGTTTTTGATTTTCAATAAAAAAATCATTTATTATCCTACCTAGGATCATTTTATTTTTTTGAATATTAAATTCAAATTTAATCCTAATCATTTCCTAGGATTTGTTTAGTTTAATGAAACTAATTTAAGTTTCTGAATTTCTTTTTTTGAGTATTTAAATCTAGTCCAAACACTTTGTTTGGTAAAAAAACATTTTTTTAATTCACTTTGAATTTTTTATTTACAGAGAATTCCATTCTCTAATTTTAGTAGTTCAATTTATTCCTAGAGTCCCAGACTTAAAAGTAGTTTAATCTCTTTGGTGGGCTTTCTCTCTCTAGTAGTTTAATTTTTTCATTTCATTTATTTCTCATTTTCTCAAGTCACACTTTATAATATTTTTAGCCCACAAATTAATTATAATTATTCCTGAATTTATAGACTTTTTTTACCACAAGAAATTTAAATATTTGTTTTATTTATCCATTAAAATTCTGGAGTCACTTTTATATAAATGGGAAGTTAAAGAATAAAATTATAATTTAATTTAAAATTTTTTCAAACTATATCTTATTTTTAGTTTAATTATTATTTATAATTTAATACCTTGGAAACTTGTTTATTTATTAGTAACTTATATTATTTCTGATTTAATCTTTGCATTACTTCATTTTTCTTAATTTATTGTTTAAATTCAAATTTAAATTAATTTATCTTACAGACTTTAGTCTTAGTTATAAGGAATACACTGGAAAATGATTATTTATTTATTTTAATTATTTAATTTTAATTTAATTATTAATTTACAATTTAGCCTTGGATTAATATTAGGCTTATTATTTATTCATATTTTATATATAAAAATTTATGTAGAAAAAGACAATAATTAATATTTATTTATATATATAGATTTAATTTATATTTATTTAGATAATTTAGTTCAGGGGTTTCGGGGGCTCACTCTATGGTTATTTATATGTAATAAAATTCTTAATTTAATTGCTCTATATTTAATTTTATATTATTTTAAGCAAAGATTATAAGACTTAATTTATATTTTTATAGTTAAATATGTTAACTTTTTATTTATTTATAGATAAAATAACCTTAATTTTACTATAAAAATAGAGAGAATTTTAATTTAATTCATTAATTAAGGTTATTTTATCTTAATTCCGCTCGACCTCTAAGTCAATTTCTAAGTACTTAATTGATAAATCCAGAAATATATAGTAAATTTGGCCAAAATTTACAAGGATTTTTAAATCAACAAGATTTCTCAGCATATTAGACTCAGCACATCAGAGCGGAATAAATAAGATTTTAGCAATAATCTTTGAAGCTTATAGTTTATTAATTATTTTAATTATATTTTAATATCAACTTATTCTTTGCAAATATGCAATTTATATTTAATTAATTTCCAGTTAGTATTTTATTATATCCGATAGCTATATAAAAGCTATTAAAAAAGGGCTAAGAATTAAGTCTTTGTAAGTTTTTGAGTTTGAAATAAATTTGATTTTGAATTATAATTAAGATTTAAAACATTTTTGATTTGCATTTATTTCATTTTCCTTTTTTGTTTTGATTTAATTAGTCTAGAAAAAGAACACTCAAGTACACCAGGGAGTACCTCAGAGAACTCCTTCAGAACTAACAGTTGGGTTTGTTGAAATTTAGTCATTTATTTATTTCTTATAAGGAATATTTTTCCATTCAATTTTATTTTAATAATTTATTTTTGTTGAATGAAATTTATAAATTTAGGTTTTTAGTGTAATATTTAAATTTATTGAAAGATTTGGATTTGAAAATTAGAATAAATTAGGGAATAAAATATAATATTATCATTATTAAATTAAAAATAAAAAAGATTAGTTTGATTATTCTTAGTGTATATTATTTACTTAGTTTTATTTTTCATTAAAAATAACTTGGATTCTTAACTTATATTCTTGTATAGTAATTTAATCTTATTTATATTTCAATTATAATTAAAGTCTTATTAATATTAATTTAGCTTCCTTAATTATTATTTATAACTATTAATGCCTTTATTTTTGAATCTTTTTCTAATTTATTCCTAATTTAATTTTCTTATTATTTCAATTTTTCTTAAACTTTCTCATAATTATAGAATACTAAATTCACCTTATATTTATCTATATTTTTAGAAGAAATGAGAAATTCATGCTTGCTAATATTATTAGTAACAAAGAATAAATTAATTAAATTTAGTTTAAATAATTATTGATAATTTAAGGAATTAATTTCTATTTAGGAAATTAATTAAATAAGTCTGTATATAATATTTATTTTTCTCTATTCATTTTTATGCAATCCAACATAATAATTTAAGTCAAAAATTTAGATAGAATCTAAACAAATTTAGTCTGCAGACTAGTATATATATTTTTAATTCATAAGTCTTTCAGAGATATAGAATCTAAAGCTGCTGTAAGAACGTGATAAAAACAGCGTCTTACTAAATTTTAATTTACTCTACTTATATTCATTCCTAATTCTTTCATAAAAGCTGCCCAATAACCTCTATAAAAA
>ARYC01004777.1:0-24305 GCA_000711775.1 Oxytricha trifallax
ATTTATGTTGAGAAGGAGGTTGAGCTAAGAGCTCTAGAGTTTGAAGCTGAGGTCTTTAAAATTTAAGTTTAAAACAAGAAGTAGAGTGCAGAGATAGGAGTTTAGACATAAGTTGAAAATTAGTTGAGGAAGATAAAGAACAGCAACGAATAGAAAAAATTAAAACATTTTAAAGTAAAGACTGCTAAATTTCTTCTCAACTGAGTCTAGCTTGAAGAGGCACATCAAAGAGGTACACTCTGGTAGAGCTAAGATCTACTTTAAGCATGATAAAATAGATGGTAGATATTAGTGCACAACATGCATGAAGTCTTATACTCACTCAGCCAAAGTAAAGAGGCATATGCAGAAGCATCATTTAAGCGAATTCTTGATTAAAGATGGGGAAACTTAAAAGCTTGTACCTGCTAAAAGAAAAATAACTCTCTTGAGTCTTAAAGACAACAAGAGGAAAGGCTCAAGAGGCAGAAGCTTTTTGAATCAATGAATCAGCCAGCAAATGGTACTCTTATAGCATGTCTTTAAGAGAGAGCTATGTATATACCTGCATTGAATGCAATTGATATTGAAAGCTATATTGAAAATTACTTGCATTTAGACCTGCCAAACAAGGCTAAGCTTATAGTGGTTGATGAGTATGCTTACAAAGTATATCCTTTTAAATATCTCATTAAAAACGAGCAGTATCAAAATGAATTTGCAAACGAATACATAATACTGAGGGAGGCTTAGAAAAAATAGTTTAAGAACTTACTTAGACTTGATGGAGTTATTCTTGGGCATGGCTTTGTTGCATTAAGACTGAAAAAGTTTGAAATGACTTTGAGAGAGTATCTCTATCATAATAGATACCCAGATGATTTAAATGAGATACTGTCAGAAATGATTAAGGGTGTTTAAGAGCTTCATGAACTTGGGTATGTACATAGAGATTTGAAGCCTGAAAATGTTATGTTAAATCTCTGTCCATTAGAAATTGTAGTCATTGATTTCAATAGAGCAATAAGATAAGAAATAGTAACTTTGGCTAAGGTGCTTGGCACACCAGGATACTTTCCAATCAGGGAGAAGTGGACTAATGGCTCTGTTTAATGGGATGTTTGGGCAGTTGCTGCCATAATCTTAGAGTGCGATATGGAAAGTATGTCTTACTTTGGAACAAAGCACGAAAAATAATCAATAAGTTTGGCTTCTAAACATATATAACAGGAAGATGTCTGCAATGAAATTAAAAGGCTTGTAGAGATGATAATCGTTAGAGCTCCAGCTTATCCAAGATAATCTTTAGAAGACATACTTGAGCCACTCCAGAGAGCTAGATTCAAGAGGTACCACAAAGATAAGCAGATAAAATTTGTTTGAATTAAGTACACTAATAATAATTAAATATTCATTAAATTCACAAAAAACCTGCATTTTCTCTACTAACCCCAATAAGACCCCAACTATACCCTACAAATCAAAGCACTTATAAACCTCACTAAGGGGTTTTGGGGTTTTGATTACATTGTCCTCTCTGTATTCATAGTAATTCCAAATATTGTATCCAATTGTTAATGAAATTCTGATTCAATTTATCTTGTTCTTTACATACCTAAATAATGTTAAACTATATTTTCTTGAACTACTTAAATTATGTATAAATATCCTTTTAATATTAAAGAGTCATAAAAATGTTGAAATTTTTAATTTATGTAAAATTTATTAAATTTTACATTAAAATTAAAAAGTGCAGGAAACTGTTCCTCCCCCTGAATAGGTATATATCAGAGGTAATTGATCACTGCTTAAAAGCACTTTTGTTTTTGCTTTATTTAACTAATTCAAACTATGGATGATACTAAATACCCCATGTTCATAAAATTTTTGATTCCAATTTAGAGACAACTAAAAATCTCAAGAATGTAAATTTCACTATTAATTTCTTAAATCATCACATTATAGCACTTTAATAATTTTGATATAAATATATCATTTGTTAGATTTCCTCTTATTAGTACTCGCTAAGGATTTTGAATTTAAGATGAAAGATTTCGACGATTAAGTTCTCTATTTCTCTTTGAGAATCATAGTATGTGAGATATTCTTCAACCTAAAGTATGAGAGAAACTTCTTCAAAATGGAAAACTGGTAGTAAACTTTTTACAAAAGATGATGACAATGAATATCATTTATAAAAAAAGATTGTAGCTTCAAATACTTTAGATTACTTTCTTAAATGATTGATTAAATTCATGCCTAACCGTAAGCTCATGAAGAATTGTTGAAAACTAATGCAGTTGATTTTATCAAAGAAACTATGTCTCTATCTTTTGACCTTTATCCATTTGTAATTACAACATTATAGCTTAATATATTGGTTTATAGATAAAAATTAATGCTCTATTTTGCTTAACAAACATGATGAACATAAAAGAATTACCTCTCGACCCATAAATCCTGAAACAAAAAACTGTGAACAATGCTTTGATAATTTACTTTGCCTATAATCAATAAGTTGAGCTCAACAAATGCATAATAACCTTCCTTTTCTAAATCTTAAAATTGACTGAATATCAAATTTTACTCAAATATAAGAGGAAAGTCCTGTTATTTTTAATGAATAAACATCTCGATGCAAGTAAGAGGAAGGAATACAAGGAATCGTGTAGGAAGAAAATATTCAGCACGATTCATAACATGTTAGAGAATGAAGTTGTCTGCAAACAGCTTAATGTAGCTAAATTCATAAAACTTACGAGTAAAATACTCTCTCAAACTTAGTTGATTTTATACTCATCTGACCACATGCATGAATTACCTCTCAAATCTTTGATTAATATTTGCAAAAATATTAATGAATGTTTTGAAGAGGCCAATCTTCAAGAGCTGTTTTAGTGGAATCTCACATTTGTACTCTAAGTTTAAATCGTTGGCTAAAAAGTATATATTGAGACTTATTACAGTGCTCACTAAAAATGGCATCCTTAAAAGATAGAGGAATATTTTGTAGAAATAGTCGATATTATTTCTCTATTCATTGAACGATGTAACTCTATAATCAAAATGCGATTGGCACTTCTTAATATAGAAAGAATCTCTTTTTTCAAAAAGTTAATGATAAAACTTGCTGAAATTCAATGTGCTTTTTTTATTATTAATAAAAGCAACATTATTAGAAAATCTATGGAAAAACATGGCTACCCCACCTCGATCGAATAATTCATTAAGTTTTGCAAAAAATTCTCAAAATAATCTGACTCACATTTATGATTTATAATTAGTAATCTATTAATTAATTAAAAAACTTAATATATTAAAAAGTATTCGTATAGATCAAACGCAGGTGGAGGTGGGCCACTCACATAAAATGTAAGTTACAAAAAACATATCTTTAAATTTTTTTTTTAGTGGTCCTACTTGGTAAGACCACAGGTGCAGTTAGACTGGTGCTTCGCAAGACTGCTCAGAGAGGGGACTTAGATGATAAAAATAATGATGACAATGAAGATGACGATGAAGATGAGGAAGAATAGCACTAATCAGAGAGATTTCCATTTTTGATTAAACTTAAAAGTATTAGTATTAATGTAATTAGAATAATTAATTAATTAAAGTTTTCGTATTATAAATCATAATTACTATTTAGTAGCCTAAAAGCTGCATGAACTATCGTTCGTATACATAACCAAGTATCAATCCTTGAATTTTAAAGATATTACTGAAAAGCAGCTTCGTCAAATCTTCACTGCAATTTACAATGTGATGATACTTGTAAAAAAATTTTATGAAGGTGGCTCTATAACTGAGGCTATAAAATTGGATATTTTTGAGAAAGTTTCAGAATTTATAGTGATGGCTGATAGCGTGGTACAGAGAAATTAAAACAAAGATGAACTCGCGATTATGATTGTGAACATTATAATATGCTATAATTCAATCCAGAACAAGCTAGACTATAAAAGAGTAAAAGGATGGATTAGTAAATTTATTTCAAGATTGATTGAGTCTTGTACACCAGAAATAGTTAGGCAATAAAATTTAGAGAAATAAGACTTGATTTCGTCGAAGTTAAGCCTGGTATCAAAGGGAAATTTAGTTATTAATCAATAATATATTCAATAGGATAGATATTTAATGATCAAAGTGCACACTTGGGATTAAAAAGATAGTCAAAATTGATAAAGAAATTATGGATGATATATTGAGGATACTAGAAGTTGATAGAACAGCTTTCACCAAAACTATATGGTTTAAGATAATTAAAATTCTCGGACATCTACAGTATCTATTGGAAATTACCAATCAATAAATGCTTGAAAGCATTTAAAAATTCATAATATCTGATTATGAGAAAGCTAATGAAGACCTTAGCTTTGACTATTTTGTTAGAGTCATTATTATGATCATCAAGAAAGCTGATAAAAATACCTTATTTAGAGCCTTCAAATTCTATCATATTATTTTAAGCAACTGTGTGTAATTCTAAAAGACTCATTACAAGTAAAAAACTGATTCCTTGATTTTAGAAATTATGAACTACTTAGTCGATTTCTATAAGTACTTAATGAACTTCTCGATACTTTACGCTAGTGTTAATAAAAATGAAATAATCAGCTGCTTTGTTGGAATGTTGGGTATCCATGGTAACATCTCTCTGGTTAAGGGCATCACTTCATCTCTGGTTTAAGCTTCGAAAATTACAGTATTTTTCCCTGATATTTTGAGCGATTAATCACTCTGTATTATCTTCAACAAAATTATAGACGGTACTAATGCAGAGAAAAATAGCTTAAACAATTTAAGCGATTGCTTTAAGAATATACTCAAGTAAACTAAAGTATCTATTAAGCATATAATTGCCAAGACATTAATTAAACTAACCGAACCTAAATACCGTTGGAAAGTCAAGAAAGAAAGGAACATAATGACTGTTATGAATATTCTTTAGTAAGTAATAAAATCACTAGAATATAGCAAAGACACAGTTTCTTTCTCAAACTATTAAAATTTTGATGGATTAAGAGCATTAGGACACCTTTTCTGAACAGCTTAAGAAATCAACAAAATACATTCTAATAGCAATTACTAGTATTTTTATAAAAACTAACCCAGAATACTTTTTCAATAGACGACTAAGTCTGGCCTTTTTACTAATAGACTATTCAGGTTTTGATTTAGACTCTTAGATGAACTTCCGGTTCTTAGACCTACTCTTTATATCAATCGACAAAAATTTTGGCAAAGATTTGTAGCTTAAAACTAATAAGAGTTTATCTTCGTTTCTACTTACCAATTTACACAAGTATCCTAGCGTATTACACATGAAGGAAAGCTATTTTTATGTCATTCCATCATTAAAATCTTAAAACATGAATTTCAATCAGTAAATAAATATGGTACATTCACATTCAGTGAGCACTGTACTGTCTCACTAAGTTAAGCCAAGGGAAGCTTCAAGTCAAATTACAGTGGGCATATTGGATAATGGAAATCACACAGAGACTAATAAAATTGCAAAAGCTCATTCTTTAATCCATGAACAATCGAATGAATAGATAATTTCAATATTTATTAAATGTTCAAGCTTTAGGTAGTCTAGGATCTTCAGTTCATTGGCTTTTCACAAACTCTTCATCTTATAATCACAGTCCACTCAGAACGATAGATGGAATTAGGTTTTCATTATGCATGACAATAAAGATACTGTATAAATCAACTTCAACTAAGAAGAAATTAAATTGGCAAAATATTTTGGAAACTGTCAAGAAAAATATTCTAGTATCTCACTTAATTTATTGAGAATGGATATAATTCAGTGTTTAGATAAATACATTAAGTGGTCAAGATAATTTAAACTGTGCTGAGTTTATCTAGCTTCATCAGCTCATATTGTAAAAAGACTCAGTATTCTAACTCATTAAATTGGCAGAAAAAGTAGTGTAAATTGACGATAGCAATGTTTAAACATTCACATAGGCTCTAAACATCCGATTCCTATGATCTCCGTAAACTCCAAATTTTAACATCAATTTAAAAACTTTAATGAGTCTCTGCACCACATCTGAGTTTCATTTAAACCTCACAAAACACAAAATCATGGATTTAATATCAAAGATAAAGGAGAACTAGGACACGAAGATTAATGAATTAGTAAAGGAATTTTGGAAAAAAAAGTAATCTATCGCTGTAATGAAAGTACTTACTTAATGGCAGAACAAAATGCTTTAAAGTAAAAAGACTATTAACAACTTTAGCAAACTGCATTAAAAATTCGTGAAGATATCATGAAGATACCCTGAAGATATCGTGAAGATAACATTATACAGTAGCAACTGCAACAACTAGGGTCACTGACCTTAACGAGAATGGAATTGGAGAAAATGTTAAAAATAAAAAAATGTTATCTAATTCCATTTAATTAATTACAGTTGGACTAAAAAAATAATCCAAAGTTTACTTTAAAAATAAGGCACGGATTAAGTTATATGTATTTATATCTTAAGAAAGTTTCTAATTAATGGCAGTTATTTATATTTCTAATTAAGTTTGTATTTTTAATTTACATTTCTCCCATTTTGAATGTATTTTATTATTATTTGATTTTCACAGTGATCCCATATGTGATTAATTGGCGAACGTAGCATGAATTGCTCTCGATTCAATTCTATATATTTCTTGTATCTTTGATTCTATGGGATGTAAGATCTAAAATTAGGTTAATTTAAGAAATTTTTCTTTGTAATTTACTTATAAAATTGAGATTAAATTGAATTTTCTAAGTACTGAGTATCTCTTTATTTCCATAAAGAATAGATTAATAGGACTATAAGTTTACAAAGTTAGTCATTTGCATTCCACTAACATTTAATATTTATACATAATTTATATTAATTTATTATGATAAATTTTGCAATTCAATAGTTTTTTCATGAGAGAAGGTTAATTTTTATAGATTATACTTGAGAAGGATAACATGAATAAAATACTCTTTGACTTGGCATTTTGGTCATGTCATGAAATCATACAAATTATTAAAATAATTTGTTGATATTGGAAAATTAAAATAAAGTAAACTCTTGGATAGCTTTTATTATTAAGTTTCAAAATAATTTTATTTTTGTCATCCTGCTTGGTAAGACCGCTTGTTTATTGGACTGATGTTTTTCAATACAATTGAAAGAGTAAACTTATTAGATTAAGATGATGTTGATGATGTAGATGATGTGGAAGTAGAGCAAAATTGAACTATAATATAGGGATTTATTTTTTTTTATTTAAATAATAATTGTTAGGTTTAATGTGATTAGAATAATTAATAATTTGAAGTTTTTTTAAATTATAAATCAAAAATATAAACATATTAAATATAAATAAAATTATAGCGTAAAGTATTTCTTTCTTTTAAATTGTAGCACATAAATATTTAATATATATTTAAAGATATTATATATTTACTTTTATTTATAAAAATATATTAAATATACTATATCTTAAAATGAAATTTAAAGCTTCTAGTTATACATAATAATAATTTTATATATTATTAAAAGATTTTATCTTTGAAATTGTTATAGAATATCCTTTATAATTTTATAAAAAGAAATTTAAATTTTATTATATTTATAAAACTCAAATCAATCATATCTCTATTATATTGAAGAAATCAACATTTTTTATTGGGAAATTGAACTTTATATATATAATTTTATTTGAATAATAGCAATCAAAACCCCAAAACCATTTTAGTAGTGTGATTGATTTTTTATTGATAAAAGTAGACTATTAAGGCATACTTTATTAGGGTTTAATAGGGTTTATGTAGGGGTTTAATGTTTAAATATTGGTAATTTAAGTGAGTATAACAAGCGAGTTTTTAAAATATTTCACACAAACATAAGCTTAGAGTCATGTGGCAGTTCTCTGAATTTTATCTTTCTAAGTTGATGTTTGATTGTTTCTATAGTTTGTTAATTCTCTTAGCTTGGCTTGATAATAGTTGAGTATGCAAGTTCTCTGAAACCTCCATTTATTTTATTTTTATCTAGATATTGCTTGATTCTCTGCTTAGAATCTCTCTTACCCCTGCAGTTAAAGTAATCGTTTCTTGGAATGTCTCTCTCTATTATTATTACTGCTAGAAGCCAGATATCCCATTAAGTGTCTCCATCTCTCCAATCCTCTCTCTCTGGGAAATATCCATGAGTGCCGTTTACATTTCCTTGTGCACAGGCTTGCACTCTTTGAGCTCTGGTGAAGTCAATTATATAAACTCTAAGAGGCTGAAAGTCCATCATTAAGTTCTCTGGCTTTAAGTCTCTATGAACATAGCCAAGCTTGTGAAGCTCATCAATACCCTCAACCTTTTGCTGCACGATCTAGCCAATTTATCTTTGGCATCTATTGTCAGATAAAAATTCTCTGTAAGTCATCTCGAGGAAGTCTTAATGCAATATGATCTTTTCCAAGTAAAATAGCATCAAGCTAGTTGATATGCCTGCACTCATTAACTTTGCCTTTTAAAGAGCATAATACTCATTAGCAAATTCCATTTGGAACTTGTCATCAGCAAGGAAGTAATTGAAAGGATATATCTTGTAAGCATATTAGTCATCTGTAATGACTCTCTTCTCTATTTTTTCTTCAAGAGTGAGGTAGCTTTCAAGGCAAGAATCTAAGTCAATAATTTTTAATATAGCAATATTTATTGCCTCTATTTTAACCATGATTTTAATGATCTCAGAGACTGGAAAGTTCTTGATTGCTTTCTTCATTTCTACTTACTTCTAGACTTCAACTCTAAGAGACTCCACTAGGTTTCTTGATCTTCGCTTTTAGAGGAATCTATTCCCTGTAGGTTCATGAATAAAGACAAAACTTTAATTGTGCTATTTCTTTAGTGCTCTTTGAGGTCTCTAGTATGAGAATATGGCTTTTCACAGAACTCACAGACATACTTCCCATCTTTCTTTTTAATGCTTGAGATATAGCCTTGGCATATCGTTGTGTATATCTCTCAAGTGTCTCTTATAAGTTGACTTGTAAGGGAAAACTTTATTATATTCTTTGCATTAATAGTCAACTTTGGTTGGTATTTATTAATGCTCTAGGCCGGGTTGTTTAATCTCCTCCTCAATTTGAACAGCTTTTATGGCAACCTCCTACGTAACTTATATTTAAATCTCAAAGCTAGACTGGTAATAGTTGTAATTAGTAGTCTCCCATTGATTACAAGCGTCTCGGGTCTGTACTTTTCTTGGGGGCTGGAATGATAATTTTTATTAACTTTACCCAAGTAATGCCGCTCTTCTCAAAAGGTTAGCCCTCATTTTAGTTTTCTGATATATTTTATTAAAATAATGATAAAATTCACCTATGTTTACTATAATAGCAGAGTAAAAGACACTCTTGTAAATCTTTGTTGAGAGGAAAGAAAATTAATTTATCATAAAAGACTGTAAGTTGACATATTTTATGAGAATTTTATTCGTTTTAGTAAATTAAAATACTCCTAATAAAATTTTGTTTCTAGGAGGTCCTCCAAATCAAGTTTGAACTTAATTTGGAGGTAAAATTATTAAGCATTTTTAAATTTAATCTGCTCCTAATTAAGTTTTAACCTTAAAATTTAACTCCTAATAAAGTTCGAACTTAATTTGGAGGACCTCCTAAAATAATTAAACATTATTAGGAGCAATTTAATGGAGATAGATTGATAAAAATGGAAATCAATTTGTGAAACTTGGAGCAAGTTTTCAATGCTTCTCCGTATATCTTTTCAAGGTTGACCTCCAGTAGGTCCTCCCTATATAGAAGTAAGATTTTAATAAACTTAGATTGGATATCCATAATTTTAAATTTCATTAACAAGATGGAGTCTATGAATGATGCAATGAAGAGAATTTAATCTCAAGATTTAATAGGAAAATTTCGAAGTAAAGAGGACCTTTATAGATACTCTTGGTACAGCAAGGTAAGTTCTTAACTAAGATTAATATTTTCATGATAGTTGGATTGTTCTTGCCAACCCATGAAAGAATTAAAATCTCGTTTTTAAAAGCTTTGCTAAGCGAAGAATAAAATAGCATTTAAGTCTAATGAAATTAGGATGATAGAGATACCTAACTACCCTGAATTATCAGCAAAAAATTTCTATGATGATGCTATGAGTGATCCGGATGTTGCTCTCTACCTTCCATCAAAGCTATAACTCTCTAATAAGTTGTCAGAGTGAAACTTCTTCTTTAGTGTTCTTGCAACTTTGAAACTTGAGTACTTAATGAAGTTATTTAAGAAGCTCACAAGAAACGATACAGCATCTCTCCTGAAGAAAAAGAGAAGCAAGGTATTAAAATAAGTGACACCTTACTGTAGGAAATTCAGAAGCATCCTTTCATCTCAAGTAAGCTTAGTCTTCAAACTTCATATAAAAACCTGGTACTGCTATATACTTGATGAAAGAGCGCAGCAAATTAAACAGAGAGAGAAAGTCTCAAGTAAAGCATGAATTGAGTAAGAGACTCTTCAAAGATTTCTAAAAGCCAGACGAGATGAACATAGATGCAGGGGCTGGCACTAAGAGAAGAAACATGGGCCCAAGCAAGCCTTAAGAGGAAGAAAAGAAAGAGAAGCCAAATCCCTTTACGGGCAAATTTAATATGTGAACTTATTCATTCGTTTAAATCTAATACTTATTTATAAACACAAAATCTCCCTTCTCTTGCGCACGCTTTAGCTTTCTCATCAATCACTCTTTTAGCAGCACTCTTAATAAAATTAACTGTATCTATCTTTAAATTATGCATCAGATGGTAGAGCAGCAATTTCTTATAATGACCTTTCAATAACCCCCAAATAATTCAATTCCATTGAACTGAGGACCGTAGGGAACATTAAATACAGGTGTTATGTTTAGCCTTTCATATTAACTCCTTGAGTCTTTAGTTTTATGAACTGATAAGTTATCAACAAACAGGATAATTTCTTATTCAGCATACTTATCTCTTAGCTATTGCAAAAATTTAATATATTATTCAGTCTTAATAGAGCGAGGGTGGATAACATAAGTCTCAATCCCACTATCTTCACTGATTCCACCAAGGATTGCATGAGTTGATACCTTAATCTTTTGATCATAAACTTCTATGTTGCTGTACCTCTTATGCCAAGACCTCGATATGAAGGTATTAAACGTGAATACTGCCTCATCAGCATGTATGAACTTTATATTATGCTCTTTAGCCCTCTGCATTTAATCGAATATATAATTTAAATTATCCTTATAAAATGGAACATTAAAGTCAATCACTCTCTTAATGCGATTGACTGTCTTGTAAGATATTCCGTTCTTTTTATATATGTTAGCTATCGATTAAGCAGATATGTGAAGCTCAGGAAATTGGCGATGAAACATCAGAGCCCTCTAGGCTAGAGAGAAATGAGCCCAGTATTTAAGAGTCTTATCATTAATAAGGTAGTCAATATGATGCTGCTAAAATTTTAAGGGTCTCTTAGGCTTAGAATTAAGATGCTATCTCTTTAAATTCAATGCTAATAGACAGTGAGACCTCACAGTTGCTGGAGATTTATGGAGTAGCCTTGCTATAGACGTATAATTCAGAACAGGCTTGAGTTGATCACTATATTCATCACATCCATATCGCAACTTAAACAATAAATCTATATACTCACTGTCATAAACAGACCCCAAACCTCGCATATACTCACTTAAAATACTAATATTTAAACATTAAACCACTACATAAACCCTATTAAAACTCTTATAAAGTATGCACTAATAGTCTACTTTTATCAATCAAGAACTCAATCAAACTACTGAAAGGGTTTTAGGGTTTTGAATACAAGATTTATTTTTTTACATAAAATTTAAAATTAATATTAAGGCAATATCTATACTTGCCTCGTCACGGAAGTTTGCCAAGTCAACTCACTCAGATACGTCTACGTCACGACTAAAATTGATGGTTTGATTTTAGTATTAAACAGTGATATGTTAAAATTATTTAATTTTAAATCATTAATCAATCAATCAATCAATATCTATACTTCGAAAAAAATGATGTTAAACGGCTTAGTAAGAAAATATAAATAAGAATTTAATTAAAAAGTACAAGAATAAATTAACAATAATAAATGATAACTTTTAATGGGTTTAAATAAAATTATGTTTTTTAAAAATTTAAAAAGAATTTAAATATATGCCTAAAAAATTATTTAAATTCAGCAATAAATTTTGTATAAAATAGGAAAACTATGATGAAGCCATTGCAATGAAATAAATAAAATTGTGGAAATTTTTAGCAGAATAAAAAAATGCATAAGTGCAGCTTTAACCATACAGGATTGCTATAAAATAGCTCCAACAGTCTTGCTGATACTTTAAAATTAAATTTGTTCTCCCAGCAGAGATAATGTTTTTTTTGCAAAAAAAAAATATAAAGCTAAATTTTATAATATTAAAAAATTATGACAAAAAGCTAGTGACCTTGCCTCGTAGGGTTTTGGTATACAAAAATGAATATGCCCATGCTGCCACATCAGGATCTGCTCATTAATTGCGGCTTCGGCTGTAAAAATATAGGTCTTAAAGCTTTTGACCTAGGTTTGCAGAGTTTTTATATCCAAAAATAAATATGCGCGTCGAGCCAACCATGATCTGCTTAAAAATCATTTCGCTACCTTTTCTGATATTTTAAAGAATTTTATTTGTTCTTTGTGCAGAAATAGCATAAATATTGTATAAAAAAGAATATAGCTATGATGGAGCTTAGCAAATTATTTCAATAAAATGCAAGATATTTTCAAAATCAACTATTTCTGTTTCCAAATATTTTCTATAGAACCAAACTTTGAAGGAGCTTTTGCTTTGGTACTTGATAAAATTGTGTAATGATGCTCGCCATTTTTTCAAATATCCAGAATACATGTGTTTGCATGTACCTTATGAATATTTGTTTGAACGTTGTAAAATTGTTTATTGATATTTATTAGCAATTTTTAGCTTTCAAGATTTTACCCTGCATCATTAATATTATTCATATATAATTTTTAATTCTTTTTAAAATGTGACTGTTTGATTTCCTTAAGGTAATTTAATGCGATTTTTTGAAATTAAAGGAATTATATTTATATTTATTCAAATGTAATTTAAAATGATAATAAAATTTTAAGAATAATTTTTAATTTAAATTTAAAAACTAAATTTAGATCTTAATAAGAAGCTCTGATTGGATGGGGATGTACTTTAAAAGATTTATTAAGAAATGTAAAAATTCCAAACATTTTATTTCAATTTTATGATATATTTTATAAATCTTATAATGAATCAATCTACTGTGAACTTTTTTCTTGCATTTTGACATGGCTGTATACTAAGAAATATGCGTAATTCATCATTTAGTGGAAATCTTAAAGAATAATAGTCTAAAATGATTAAAAACATCCTATACACATGCACTTGTTTAAATTTAATAAGAATTTTCTTAAAAAATTTACAATTTTTAATGAATATTTGATTATCTATTATGAGATTTTATATTATATAATTAAATCTAAATTTTCTTGACCTCTTCTATTTATTTTTATTTTTTATTGATAATTTGATCTCTCTATTCCTTTATTCATAAAAATATTTTTTATTTTTAAAGAATATTTTTATTTTTTTAAATTCTTTTTATTTTAAGACCTTAATATCCCAATTAATTTAAGAAAATTAAAAAATTATCAATTTTTGTGAATTGTTTAATTATAAACTTAAAACATTTTAACAAGTTTATTTATTATGATAAATATAATTCTTCATTTTCTTATACTTTATTCAGTAAAAAATAATCTATGATTTTTTTAATTTATATATAATTAATCACTTAAATTCATTTCATAAATATATCATATTCTTATCAAAGGTCTTAAATATTCACTTCTTGGTCAAGCTTAATTAGTACTCTATAAAAGAATGTTGCTTGTTGTTTATTTAAGTTGAGGTACGTATATAGAATTGCAACTTCGCCATAAACTTGCTTTTCAATTAAGTCAACTCTTTGAACTTCTGCTTTACGACAATAAACTCCAAGATTATCAAAGATGCTGAATAAACATCCCAAAATTTACAATCATTTTGTATATTGAGCTGCATGTTTATATACTTTTGTTTGAGTTAGGTTTTAAAGCTAAAACGTCTTTTTCTTGAACAGAATATCTGTAGCTGCCGATGAATAATTTAAAGTCATCTTTTGACAAACTAGAATGTAATCCGGCTTGATGCCTCTGTGTATTATACCAATAATGTGTAACTATTAAATACTTTGAAGCATTCCTTAGATTGCAATTCTAAGAGTTGGTTCATCGAATCTTGCAAAGAATTTTAGATTAGATTCAAAGTTTCTATTTGTTAGTGTCATTTCATACCCTAATACTTTAACTGCAAGTATTTCGTTCTGATATCTAAGCTTATGGTCCTCGAACAGTCATAAACTCTTATACTGATTCCATAAATAATTATAAAGCCGTCTATTATTGGTGATTGTGTCAAACTTGTAGGACAAATTAACATTTATTTAACTCTTGATGCTTCAAATATTGCTTACCAAGTGATTCAATTAAAATACCTTTCTTAGATACTTTCTTGAATCAATTACTTTAATCCTGGAAAAAGGTCTTCAAATAATAGCTTCTTGTAAAACTCCCTATTTTTTGTTCTCAGTTGATTTACTATCTTTATTTAAACTAGTTGAAATCAATTTCATTTTATCAAAACTATTATTCATACTATTCAGTTTGTTCTTTATTTTAGATTAACACTTGTTTATTTATTTCAATAAGCTGTTTCGCGGTTTCATTATTCTGTTTGTATCATGTACTTTTTAAGATCTTATCAATAAAAATGTCCAATATTAATTAAAATGATAATAATAATAATAATAATTAACTCGCATCGAGGGTTCAAGACCCCCTGAGCATATCACTTTAGAAAGGACAGAGTCCTTTTGAATGTGTGGCTTAGCCAACTTCTACCTGATACAGCATGTCCCTAGCAGGGCAAAGTGCTGATTCGTTTTCACGAAGGTTTTTTCTTAACATGACGGTCGTAATCTACAACCGAAGGATCTGAGTCCTCAAGAGCTAAGTCTTCATCCATCATTTCTATGTCAGCGTAAATCGAGTATTGATTAGGTTGCTGATCTGTAATCAAATTCTGGTCAGATTTTAAAATATACCGAGCTGGATCTTAATTTGACGTCATGACTTAAGCTAGGTCAAGGTTAATGGGTACCTAGTTAATAGAAGTATAAGGCTTATACTCGAAGTTGACTCCGACTCCAGGTTTAGAACGGAAAGGAAGCAGTAACGTCTAATGGGGTCGAGGTTTGGTATAGTTTTCTTCTTCTGCGTCTTATTCTCCTAGGACGACTGGGTCGTGCTGGTTTTATTTCTGCTTTTGTGTTTTTCATCTTTTGACTTGGGATTAGTACTTAACCAAGTTTTTCTCAACTAGAGGAAAGAAGAACTCGATGGAAACACGAAGATCCTCCATTTAAAAATTCAAGTATTATTGATATAGCAGGCCAGCGAGACCACTAGTGGGTTACTACTTGAAACGGAGCTTGTTTGCAAGTAAGGTAATCCACAACCACGCAACTCTATGGATGGACTTTAGTTGAGTGTTGAATTTCGTCATCTCGTATATTAAGTTGGATTCTAATTTAATAATTTTTTTAATTAAAATGATATAACAAATCTTACCTTTGGTATGATTTTTATTGACAATATCTATTTATAGCTATGTTTTGTAAAGTATTTATATATTTTTTCTCTATTCTGTTGGCTGGAACATGAATTACGCAAATTGACAACAATATTTTTGTTTAAGTTTGCTTATTTTCAAGAATTTTCCCTTTTAAACTTGATGATTCTATCCTAAACTTAAATTTCATGTATACTTTTTCACATTAGTCGCATATTATAAGATACTTAGGCTGCACTTTGCGGTTTTAATCATAGTTGCACCATAACTTGAATTTCTCTTCAGTAAACTGATATTCAATAATGTCTCATAATTAGTTGCTTACTAACTGATTTATTCTCTTCTATTATTCAGTTTGCTTTTAACCGATTGTAAATCAAATACTACCAAGATAACTTAATTTAAGATTAATTTAAGTTAACTATTAATTAGTTTATTATTAAACTAATTATTAAACTTTGTATAGAGACTTAAAAATATTTTCAAATTGCCGGTTTAAATATTCGTCAGTAATTATTATTTAAAGTAGTTACTGACTGAGTTTTTATAAATAGAAACTAATATTAATTACAATATAATTATTCAATTTTGTTAATTAATAGCTTTATATAAATCAAAAAAGTTTTATTATTAATAGTAAAATCTTTTTAGATAAAGTTAATTCTAAAAGGAATTATGCTTGATGGCCTTTAACTAGTTATTATAATTAATCTACTATTAATTATCAATTTTGTGATAATTTCTTAAGTTATGATACTTCCTTAAGATTAGTAAAAAATTCTTAATAATGAAATAAACTTTAACCAGAATGTTAAACTAGGGCCATTTAAATAACTTAAATCTCTATGAGCAGTAGATACTTGAACTTTTAAAGGCCTGCTAAGTTCTTAATAGAATTGGTAAACATTTTTAAAATTGAGAAATAAGGCTGAATTCTTTAATTCTTGCTTTAGAGGGCTTCCGTTTGCCTAAATATAAAAATACAAACACGAGGTTCATTTAGAATTATCTTCAAGGCAACAAGCAACTCATAAAACAGAAAGACTTAAACAAAATAAATGCACCCTATTATTAAGAGTTGAAAGTGGAAAATATCATGAATAAGGATGAAGGGGAAGTTGTTAATCTTATGAGGCACTTAGACTATTATGATGACTAAAACTTGGTACTAGAGAGAGAGTTCTTTTTCAATATAGCAAGCACCTCAGCTCCTTATTATCTAGAAAATTTAGAAGCCGAATAAAATAGAATTAGGAATTAGATTGAGTTAAGCGACTTGCAGGAAAAAATCTATGTTTATCAAAAACAATTTAATTATATAGATTTATTCAAAGTCTTTATTTTTTAGTAAGTTAGTTGTATTTATTAAAAATACTGATGTAGAGTGAGAGAGAAGGGCAGCTCATTGCAAAGTTTCATCTAAGATCAAGCGACAGCAAAAAATAGAAGTGAAAATTTTGCAAGCTTTAGACTTAATACTAAAATATACCAGCAGCTCCTTAAAACAGAATCTTTAATCTTAAGATGAAGAGATGAAGAAAGAGAATTAAAAATAATTTAAGTTTAATATATGAGTTGACGTAAATTAATTAAATAAACATTTATGAATCAAAAATTATTAAAGTACATCAATTTTTCTATATAATTCCTGATTTATTTTTAAGTGCAAGTCAATAATTCTTCTAATTGTTTGCTTGTCAACTTCATATATAGAATCTATAATCAAGTTGAAGTTCTTTTTATTTGGAAATTATAAGTTGAGCTACCTTAAATTTTTCTTATACTTTTATTTAATTATGACAAACAACTCCTCAATACAATTATATTAGGGAGAGTAGGTTACGTTATACTATATTTACCAGCCATATTATTAGACTATTCCCCTCACTAACCTTGATCTATGGATTCTCATATAGTTCATGAACAACACCATCTTTCGCCCTCAATTATAATCAAAGGGTTGGTTTAAGCACTCAATAAACTTTGATATATTAATTGAATCTCACATATTTAATATTTCTCTAACCTTCTTTTGTTGCTAATACAGAGGATTAGAGCAAGGAACTTGAATTGTGTGCCATATTATTGTGACTAAAATTATTTATATTTATTGTTCCATCCTATTTTCGTGATAGACAATGGCTGAAAAATGGATTCATCGATGAATCAAAGCTTTTCTTGTTAATCACCTGCTCTTTGTAACTTGCTTAAGGCTTTATGTCTTTAATCTTCTATTTCCTCTTGTTTTTATAGAGTGGAATGGTATTTTTTGCTTTTCTTTACTGGAAGATATTTGATTCCTAATTTATTGTAAAATCTTGTCAAGCTGGAGGTGCTTAACTTGAATCTTTGATATTTTTTATTGAATAGCACCACCCTCTGCGATATTGATTTATTCTGCATCTTCTATAGTAAATATTGTCCAATCAAAAAATCAAGTTACTCATGGTTAAGCTTGTCTTAGGCTGACGTCGTTTAGCTTGCTGTTGTGTCGCTCCTTTCAATGCCTGGATATAAACTTTCCTTACATAATGATATTTAGGTTCAGAAACTTAGCTATTTAATTGTAAGTGCAAAAGATATAGCTGCCATTGTCAGGGTGGAGATTATTGTATCTGAATCAGAATATTTTTCCTTATACTTTATCCTCTTTGTCAATCGAGACCTTCATACTTATTGATTATGAGTTGAGTGGTTTTCATTATGAATTATTTACTTATAATGCCATGATTTTTAGGATTGATTAAAATTATATGTATGATTCCAGTTATCTTTATCTGTTCTTTAATTTCAATCTGAAATATGTCAATACTATTTTTAATAGCTATTAATGAAAAACTTGTACTTTATCAAATATGAGCTCTAGGTGCTTTAAAATTCTCAATAATGAGTTCGGGTGTATATATCTTATTAATTACTTTCCTATATGTACTGGTTAATTATTTTATTGATTGATTTGGCCGCTGTAAAACGTCTATCTTCTTTTAAGTTGACTAAAATGAGCATTATTGGCTTCTTTGATTTTTTGAACTGATTTTTTCGATATATTTCAGACTATTTACCTCAGGTTTATTTGATAATATATTCTAGCATTCTAGCTTAAATTTTTAATCCTTAATAATTTCTCATATAAATTTCTATTATAATTAATTTAGTTTATTTTTCAAAAAATTATTGAAATAAAGAAATTTAAATATAATGTATAAACTCAATTCTTTTAGTTTATAAAACACACTATTGCAAATTTATGTTTACATTTACTAGAAAGCATAGTAATTCCTTTTACATTTATCAAATACGTTCTATTTCGTTATGCACTGTAAGATCTCCCATGCATTTAATGAATTTATTAGCAAAATATTCAAATATATTTGATCAGCTGAGACAAATTAAATCCAATCATATAAATATATTATTTTAATATTTAAAAAAAAATTAATAATAAAAATGCCATTTTAAAACTAATACTGGTGTATAATTTAGACTATAATGTGATATCAAGAAGAATTGCATCAATTGATAATTCTACTTATAGATTCATGATTTGCTGCTTATTACTCTTTAGTTTAGAATACAGCTTTAAAGGAGGCTCCCTTGAAGTAGCAATAGCTTCACAGCTACTAACTTATATAAATAAAATGTTAAATGATCTGAACGATTACACTGTTATACAAAATGAAATAGACCAATATTATAAAAGAAATTTTGATATGATTAATCTAAAGTTATAATAATGTTTTGAATTGTGAATAACTTGATTAATATATCACATCATAAATACTGGATGATGCTCCTTGTCTAATTAATCTTGTGCAAGACATAATTTAAATTAAAAAAAAATTAAATAATTAATCCAAATCATCCAAATAATCATTATCATCTAACTAACTGAGATCACCCAAACAAAATCCACTTATTTCATAAGCGTTGCTATCATGATAATTTAAGAATCAAATTAGGATAGATACTTCATTTGTTTTGACATAGGCTATGCTAGCTCTACTTCAAGTAGTTTTTTAGAATTAATTATGGGCAAAATGAAGGTTAATAATTTATAATGGGCTCGCAAATAATTAAATATTTAATAATGCATAAGGATTGCAATTACATTAGTTTATTTAATTATCCAAAGACAATTTCTTGAGAAAAAGAATGCAGAAAGAGAATTGATTTCTTAAAGAATGGAGTTAATTTGTTTTTCTAAAATATTCAAAATGAAAATATAACATAAAAGAATAGAGTATTATTATTATTTTTTAAAAGATTAAGTACCCTCAATTCCCATTAGAAGTTTTTATTCTATAATTATAAGTTAAAAATTATCGATTTAACTAAAGAGATAAATACACATTGCATTGCATCTTCATCCTAAATATTATTTAATCACTTATTTAATCAACCTTAAAAATAATTCTAAGTTAAAAAATATCTTGATAGAAACAAATAGAATATAGGCATACTTTAATTAATATAAATAGCATTAACTTATAATTTTAATAGAAAGAACGAATGTTCTCGCAAGTATTTTAAAGCCTCTACAAAAATTCAAAATTTGGTAGAAAAGACTCATTCTGAATTGATGATAACTAATCAGATGAATCAAACTTGACAGCGATTTGGAGGGGTGCTCATACAGCGAGTGCCTTTTGGATGAGGAAATCTTGTACTTATATAGTAAATAAATAGATAGTTGATTTAAAAATAATTCATATTAATATTAAAAATGAATTTAGCAAGGATAGAGCAAAGATTTTACAGTAAATGTAAGTTAATTCAAACAGGATTCTCCGGAGAGCAACAAATCTCGAAAAGGCGCATAACGTTTCATGATGCCATAGTCACTTTTTTGCAGGAATGTCTTGCTTAATTCTACCCATAAACAGTTGGAGTGAGACAAATTAATATGGCTAATGCTTGAATTTACGAAATCTTGTGATTTACAACTATTTGATTAAATCCTGATAGAATATATCTTTTATTCCTACCTTCATTTATTTAATAATAATCATTATGTTGTATTTTTATTTAAAATTTATCTATTTATATACTATTAGATTCTGACTAGCCTCTCCTCTTTGAACAGAAATTATATTTACCTAATAAATAGATAAGGTTAACATCAGAATCTGATCAGACTCGGGCTAAAATTGCCTATCCACTTGAAATTCCAAGCATACTTCTAGAGATCTTCAGCAAACCTGAAGTTTACTGTTGGGACAAGATAGTAATTACTGCGTCGCACTAACTATAGATTTACAGCTTATATTATTAAGGCCAATAAGTAAAAGTTGCTAGAAATGTTACTCAAGGAGTAAAATCATTTAAAATAGTTTCCATTTTATATAGAAATCAATGATATAATATATCACTATATAACTGTTAGTTAACTGAGTAGAACATTAAACATTACAAAGTTAAAACTATAAAATATCAAATTATACATATATAATGCTTAATTTAATATAAAATAATAAGTAAACATTTATTTCTGTAATTTCAAGTTCAAATTATTGATTATCACATTCAAAACCCCAAAACCTTTTCAGTAGTTTGATTGAGTTTTTGATTGATAAAAGTAGACTATTAGTGCATAATTTATTAGGTTTTAATAGGGTTTATGTAGGGGTTTAATGTTTAAATATTAGTAGTTTAAGTGAGTAAATGCGAGGTTTGGGGTCAGTTTATGACAGTGAGTATATAGATTTATTATTTAAGTTGCGATATGGATGTGATAAATATTGTGAATACCTCAAGCCTATTCTGAATTAAACGTCTAAAGCAAAGCTACTCCATAAATCTCCTGCAACTGTGAGGTCTCACTGTCTATTAGCATTGAATTTAAAGAGATAGCATCTTAATTCTAAGCCTTAGAGACCCTTAAAATTTTAGCAGCATCATATTGAATATCTTATTAATGATAAGACTCTTAAATACTGGGCTCACTTCTCTCTCGCCTAAAGAGCTGTGATGTTTCATCGCCGATTTCCTGAGCTTCATATCTCTGCTTAATCTATAGCGAACATATATAAAAAGAACGGAATATCTTACAAGACAGTCAATCGCCTTAACAGAGTGAATGACTTAATGTTCCATTTTATAAGGATAATTTAAATTATATATTCAATTAGATGTAGAGGGCTATTACTAATAACATTAAGTTCATTCACGCTGATGAGGCAATATTCACGTTTAATACCTTCATATCAAGGTCTTGGTATATAAGATACAGCAACATAGAGGTATATGACTAAAAGGTTAAGGTGTAAACTCATGCTATTCTTGGTGGAATAAGCGAAGATAATAGCCTCGAGACTTATGTTATCCACCATCGCTCAATAAAGACCGAATAATACATAAAGTTCTTGCAATAACTCAGAGATTAGTACGCCGACTAAGAGATTATTCTGTTTGTAGACAACTTATCTGTCCATAAAACTAAAGACAAAAGAAAGGAATATGAAAGACTAAATATAGCACCTGAATTTAATGTTCCTTACAGTCCTCAGTTCAATGGAATTGAATTATATTGGGGGTTATTGAAAGGCCACTACAAGAAACTTCTACTCTATCACTTGATGCACGACTTGAAGATAGATACAGTAGATTTTATTAAGAATGCTGCTAAAAGAGTCAGCGATGAGAAAGCTAAAGTATGCGCAAGAGAAGGGGAGATTTTGTTTATATAAATAAGTTTTAGATTTAAACGAATGAATAAGTTCACATATTAAATTTGCCCGTAAAGGGATTTGGCTTCTCTTTCTTTTCTTCCTCTTAAGGCTTGCTTGGGCCCATGTTTCTTATCTTAGTGCCAGCTCCTGCGTCTATGTTTCTCGTCTGGTTTTTAGAAATCTTTGTAGAGTATCTTACTCAATTCATGCTTTACCTGTGATTTTCTCTCTTTGTTTAATTTGCTACGCTCTTTCATCAAGTATAAAGCAGTATCAGGTTTTTCTATAAAGTTAGAAGACAAAGCTTACTTGAGATTAATGGATGCTTCTATAGTTCCTAGAGCCAGGTGTCGCTGATCTTAATACCTTGCTTCTCTTTTTCTTCAGGAGAGATGCTATATCGTTTCTTATGAGCTTCTTAAATAACTTAATTTAAGTACTCAGGTTTCAGAGTTGCAAGAACACCAAAGAAGAAGTTTCTCTCTGGCAACTTATTAGAGAGCTGTAGCTTTGATGGAAGGTAGAGAGCTACGTCCGGATCACTCATAGCATCGTCATATAGGTTTGTCACTGATATTTCAGGGTAGTTAGGTATCTCTATCATCCTAATTTCATTAGACTTAAAAGCTTTTTTCTTCACTCAGTAAGGCTTTTAAGAATGAGATTTTAGTTCCCTCCTAAGTCGGCAAGAACAATCCAACTATAATGGATTTATTAATTTTCTTAAGAACTTACCTTGCTATACCAAATATCTATAAAGGTCCTCTTTACTTCGAAATTTTCCTATTAAATCTTGAGATTAAATTCTCTTCATTGCATCATTCATAGACTCCATCTTGCTCCCTCTTTCTAGAAATTTTAATGAAATTTAAAATTATGGATATCCATTCTAAGTTTATTAAATTCTTACTAATAAATAGGGATGACCTACTGGAAGTCAACCTTGAAAAGATATGCGGAGAAACATTGAAAAACTTGCTCCAAGTTTCACAGATTGATTTCCATTTTTATCAATCTATCTCCATTAAATTGCTCATAAAAATGTTTAATTATTTTAGGAGGTCTCCAAATTAAGTTCGAACTTTATTAGGAGTTAAATTTTAAGGTTAAAACTTAATTAGGGGCATATTAAATTTGAAAATGCTTAATAATTTTACTCCAAATTAAGTTCAAACTTGATTTGGAGGACCTCCTAGAGAAACAAAACTTCATTAGGAGTATTTTAATTTACTAAAGTGTATAAAATTCTCATTAAATATGTCAACTTACAGTCATTTATGGTTACTTAATTTTCTTACCTCTCAGCAAAGAATCTACCAGAGTGTCTTATACTCGACTATTATAGCTTATCAAGGTATATTTTATCAATATTATAATTAAATATATCTGCAAACTAAAATGAGCGCTAACTTATTGAGAAGAGCGGCATTATTTTGATCAAGCCAATAAAAGTTATCATTCCAGCAACCAAGAAATATAGAGACCAGAGACGCTTGTACTCAGTGGGATCCTACTTATGACAACTTAGACCAGTCTAGCTTTGAGATTTATATATAAGTTAATTAGGAGGCTATCAAAGAAACTGTGAAAATTAAGGAGGAGGTTAAACAACCCGCCATAGAGCATTAATAAATACCAGCCAAAGTTGACTATTAATACTAAGAATGCAGTAAAGTTTTCCTCTAAAAGTCAACTTACAAGAGACACTTGAGAGATATACACAACGATATGGCAAGGTTATATATCTCAAGCATTAAATGAGATGGGAAGTATGTCTGTGAGTTCTGTGAGAAGCCATATTCTCATACTAGAGACCTCAAAGGGCGCTTAAAGAAAAAGCACAATTAGAGTTTTGTCTTTATTCATGAACATACAGAGAATAGATTCCTCTAAAA
>ARYC01004778.1:0-22910 GCA_000711775.1 Oxytricha trifallax
CTTAAATTTTGAATAAAAATTTGAATGGGAAACATTTGCTAAAAGTCTTCCAAAAGACATACTCAAAGTCCTAATGATATGCAAAAACCTAATACTTTGGAATAGACTTGACGAGGATAAACTTCTTCTAGTACTCTAAAACTATGATTTGGAAACAGAACCACCAGATAAATTGTTTCATAAAACCCCTTGATTCTATTAAGAATGGAAATAAGGCGTTAAGAATAAACAGATTAAGTTTAATTGCTAAAATAGAAATAATTAGAATAATATATTGATTAAAGATTATTATCTTATCAGAAATTAAAATTGATTCCAGCAATATTAAAAACATTAGTGAGATCATTAAACTTTAAAACGAAAACCATCTCTACCAATTAAAATTAATTTTTGGCCATCTATAAAATTTTTAGCCAACAAGATAACAATGTTCCATCAATCAACCACTAGTAAGTATATTTATCTGTACTTTATTCATTTCCTTCTCAATTTACCCTTATTTTCAGTCTTAAATGAATCAAGGGGTTTTATAATGACAGATACCCCACCAAACGAAAGGGTTTGTCCCACCGGGCATGGGTATCATAAGCGATGATGCTCAGGCCTATAAGTAATTAATGTGCATTGATTAGATTCTTATCTAATCAAGTGGAACTTCGAGACCAATTATACTTTAATCACTTGCCTTCTTAACAGGTATCATCTTCAATTATGTTGAAGAAGAAGAACATGAAAAACTCGTTAATCTAATGAACTAACTCACAGCGAAGACAATAGAGCAGACAAATAGATCAGAAACTATTCATGAGAATGACCTAAAATTCTATTATAGGTTCAATCCAATATAAGTGAGCTTCAGGAATAAGACTAAGTCAAACCAGAAAGTTAATAAAAAGGGCTAGACCCTAATATATTATCATATATTTTAGATCGGGAGTCCCCAGAGACCTCAATGTGATAACATTATTATTATTATTATTATTATTATTATTATTCAAAGTAAATTCTCTATTGCATATTACCAAAAATTAAGAGCTTATCTCTTCAAAACATATAACTGGTGGGTAAGTTTACAGCTTTAAGTCTCATGCCAATACCTTAAAGCTCTCTGCTTTAAATTTTGTTAAGGTATTTTCTTTTAATATAGTAAAGAAATTCATAATTAATTATTATTATTTAATTCTACAAATGAAAAGAATTGCTCCTTACTTTTATTATTTTAGAGTTTGAATAATTTAGAACTGGTATTCATTTAAATTTGCTTTGTTTGCTGATTTTTATTAGTATAAATTTAATTGTTTAGAATATTTTATTCTTATTAATTCTCTTCTGAAATACTTAATATATCATCAGAAACTATTATCAATCCTGTGGACACCGTTATATCATGGTCATTGTTAACGAGGTTAAGATTTTTGAAAAGCTATCAAAAAGCCATTAATATATCTACTTTGTTTAGAAAATAAATCAAAATTTGATTTAAAATATATATTGTATAGGAGTTAAATCCTTCAATCCTTAAAGTTTTAATTTAATTTATCAATAATTATTAATTTTGATGTAGATGTAATTTTATATGCCTATTTATTTGAGAGTCATTTGTATGCTAATAACATTTACCAAATTTTATTAAACAGTTTGCTACTAGTGCTATAGTATAATTGAATAGGGGAAATTAAATATATATAAAAATCAAATATTTGCAGTTAAAGATGACCAAATTTGACGATTTTGGACTCATTCGATAGAGAATTCAAAATTAGCTGGACTTTATTATTGGCGGTACTATTTATATCTCATATTTGGAGCGAGTTTACTCTAGTTTAATGGAATGAATAATCTATTGAATTTAGATTCATTCCATTAAACTAGAGTAAACTCGCTCCAAATATGAGATAAAATACTACCGCTAATAGTAAAGTCCAGCTAATTTTGAATTCTCTATCGAATGAGTCCAAAATCGTCAAATTTAGTCATCTTTAACTGCAACTATTTGATTTTTTAATATATTTAATTTAATTTCCCCTATTCAATTATACTATAGCACTAGTAGCAAACTGTTTAATAAAATTATTAAACTTCTATTTTCTTTTACTTTTAAAACATTAATTTCAATTATTTATTAACTATAAATTATATTTTCATTTTTTTGATTAATAATAACCAATAATATTAAGTTGCATATCAATAATTCATCTTTATTTTTGAAATTAACTCTCTATATTAATTCTGAATAAAATATGCTTTGTCTTGATTAGTTAAGTATCCATTATATCTTCTAGCTTTTTTAATAGCACCATCCATCTATTTATATAGATTAAATTTGAATTTCCCTGTTTATTTTATCAACCAATTTTAATCTATCATTTTTATAAAATCCAAATCTATCACACCATAAAATAAACCCTTCCCTTCAATCAATCATTGCAATTTCTAAATTGCAACTTTATCAATTTATAATTATTTTTATCTGTTACGAAATTATCATTCAAATTAATACTTTTTTTTATATCTGATTCTCTATAATTCTTTTCTGATAACCATAATTATCCTCTTAATCTAAATTTTTCTCTGCGATAATTCTTTCTTCCTATTTCCCACATTTCATCGATTTATACTATTATATCTGACTCCCCAAATTATATTTGAATATTATTTATTTGATAATATTGACAAAGAGTTATCTGATTTATTTATAATAAATTTATACAAAGTTTAATACTCAATTCAAAACTGGTTTGATTTTATTAATTTCGTTTTTATATAAGTAATGCATTTCTCTAAGTCTCATTAGCTTAAAGTTTGCCAATTTAGAATGCTTGCTTATAAAATCTTTTTCACTTCAATATTTTAGAATGTTTTTAATTTTTTTGTTTTGGTTCTCCCTACAATTTTATTGACACATCCGGAATTTAAAATATTTATATTATTTAATTATTTTTGATAATTACGATTATTGCATTAAAAATTTATTAGCATGAAAGCATGTTATACTCAATTAAAGTTAACAATTAGATTTGTAAAGATTTTTCCTAAGCAATTTAAAAACTGATATAAATTTGATTCTATAAGTGAATTTATTTTAATAAATCATAATTATATAATCGTTTTAAGTATAAACTAAAAATCAGGAATACCAAATATGAATATTTATAATGTAGCTATTTGCTATTTCAATTTCAAAAATTAATTGACAATTTTTGAAAATGTTTTACTTATTTTTAAAGCATTTTCTAATACACCACCATTGCTCATTAGCCATTTGCCTGTAATGCTAAACTTAGAATATTTGGCTTTAGGTTGTCTAAAGAAAATTATGCTTTAATGGGATGAGTGAGTGAATGACCTACTTGCTGTTTTTCGTATAACTCTACAATAATGCTTATTATAACTTAACCCCATTTAATTAAGAACTTTAATTATAATTAGCCTAGGGTATTAAGTTTAGCCTTTTTATTTTTTCTTGAGTATAAGTACCAATAGCAAATACGATATCAGCATAAATAATTTATCTCCTTATTAAGCATACATATAAAATTTTTACAAGAACTTTAAATGAACATCAAATGTCGATTACCCAATATCTTTTAATGATACCACCCAGCATAGTCTGAGTATAAAAATCAACTATGTTGTTGTTATTATTATTATCGTCAGCATTTTTCTGTATCTCTTTAACCACTCCCTTGATTTTTAAAGATATTGAACAAACTCTTATCAGTGTAATTGACCTTAATATTTATTCTTAAATAATATTTAGCAATGACTGTTAAATTGAGTTAAAACCCTCATTTAATTAATTAAACTTTAATTTCAAAAATATCCAAAATATTTAATATACTCAATAATTTAAGCAGAGATGCAAATAACATGAAATTTAAGTGAATGAGTACAGTTTTCTTAGAAAGAAAATAATTCAGACTACTATCTTTGAGTATTAATAATAATTAGATTTTAATATTAAGCTAATTCATTTTATAATTGCCTTTTTTTATATAAATTAGTAGTCATTTCTTTAGAAATAACGAGTTGTTGATAGATAATCTCAAATTAATTGTATCATATTACTAATTTGAAAATAAACAAACACAGAAATCTAATGGTGAGAAAAAATAAAAAGACGTGATAGTCAGACCTAAACTCATAAACAATGTTTTGTCTTGTTAACATTTTCTGATTTTTAAGTGTAGATAAATAAACAACCCTGATTTGATTATAACAAATGAAAAATATCCAATAATATAAAAATGCGTAAGATTTTAGGCCCTTGTCAAAATTTTTAAAATTAGGTCTATTTTAATCACTTTAAATATTGAGATAAATCGATATTTATAAAGTGATTATTTATAATAATGTTATATATTACAATTGAATAGATTTTCCTGGCTCAGTTAATGAGATAAAAAAGTACAGTAAATTTTAATTAAATTTAATATATTATCTAAAATTAATCATCATATTGAAGCAAGAGAGGGAAATTTTCAGATTTTTTTAAGGGAAAATGGTTCTAATCCCTATCATATCAAAATTTAAGTAATAAACCTTTAAATAAATATCACAAACTGTAAATATGCCTATTTAAACCCGCTTTTTCTAATTTAAAACTCACCTTAATCTCCAAACATTTAAACCTAATAAGAAGCATTAAATTATTTTTTATAGAATCACTTTATTTAAGAAGGTAAAAAGAATTTTTAACTTAACATTTTCCTATTAGACTACATCGTTGTTAACCTAGAAGATATTTAAAAAGAATATAGAAATAACTGTAGTTCATTCCAGATTTAAAGTATTAATTTTTAGACTCCATTTCAGATTATACAAATGAAACTAGAAAAACAAAAACAACAATAATTGGCTATTAAGAAAAAATAATCATTAATCAATATCAAACTTATTTATGGTCTAAAAAATGTAAATCAATAATTAAATTGGCATCAGCAGACTAAAAATTTTAAATACGAGATATTAAGTTGTAGAAACAAAAAAGTTAAGACTATTTTGAATTTAAACTTATTATTGGCTAATAGAAATTATTTATATTTAATATATAAAATAAAGACCAATAATCTCATTCTGATTGAAAGATTTATTCACAAAATCTAAAGATAATTACTATTTTTCTCATTAGTATTTAAGGATTAAACAGTTAACTTTTATTTGCTTTAAATACCTGATATTAATTGGAATTGCATTTAGAAACAAATTTTTGAAATTAATTTTTGCTTAAAGATTTAATTTTAAAATATGACTATATTTATAAAATGATAACTTCGCATAATCCCTTATGAAAATTTCATAAAAATAAATAAGATCCTAATTTTCTATATTTTTCTTTAATCTTTTAAAAAATAATCAACATATTAAAATCAATTTTATATATTTATATATTTTTACTATTATACAAGTATAATTGAATAGATGAAACTATACATTTAAGAAATGTAAACTATAAAGACTTCTCTGTAATTAATTGGCTTTTTGGTTTTGGATTAGCCTCCTAGGTGATAGGGAGTAAAATGAAGGTGATGATAAACCTTCAAAATGAGAAGACGAGAACTTGACAAGACAACGTTTACTTATTTTTTCCCCACCGGATAGGTACTGAAGCTACCATTGCGAAAGGATAGGGATTACATTCTCAGCAGTAGTGGAGACACAAATATTTTTTCCAACTCTCTTAAAAAGAGTTGAACTTCACAAAGTATGTTATTACAGTCACAAATTAGCTCCGCGAGTCAGATTTCTTGATATAGGAGGTGAGTTATCTGAGAAGCAGAGATGATTTCTTCCGGTGTTATTTGGCATGAGATATCACGGATTGCACGTAAGTTCATTATATACATCTCAGATAAACTGATGGATTAAATTAGTATTAATAGTGGAATGATAAATGAATTTGAGTTTGCTTATTAACAACTAGAATGTAAACTTACAATTAATATTTAAAATTTCCCGATCAAGTTCTACTATAATTTATAACTACTTTATTTTATATTTTCAAATCGGATTAATTATAAAGATTATATCCATGAATATACTATATTCAAATTTGTATATATATAATTACTCATAGTTACAAATATTTTAAGAAATTTAATGGTATTATTATAATAATCGACTTATTCAAATAGAATTATTAATTTTAGAAAATTCAGCAAGAATAAAAATATTACTTGCAAAATTTATAAGTTCAACTAAATAAAATCTTTAATTATATTTATATATATATTTAATTAAATCGATTTTATTTGCTATATTTGAAATCAATAATATAAACTCTGAGAGGTTTAAAGTCAAGCATGATATGTTCAGGTTTCAAATAAATTTGAACATTTCCAAGTTTGTTAAACTATTCAATTTCTTCAACCATCTGTAATACAATTTAGATAATTTAGCTTTGACAACTATTTTAATATAAAATTCTCTGAAAGTCAATCATAGAAGAGAAAATCTAAAAGCTACATAGTCTCTTCCCAAAGAAATGGCTTAAAGCTAAATAGTATGGCTACACTATTTCATCTTTGCCTTTTAAAGAGAAATATAATACTAGTTTACAAATTCAATTTTGAAGATGTCATGAGTGCTCCTGGGTATCGTATAAAGAGCATTATTATCGAAGGGTCTTAGTAAGAATGCATACAATAAAACAATATTGGATTAAATATTAGATCAAATACTTGTAAAGTTAGCAGCATTCTATTCAAATGTTTTCAATTAGAATATAAAATGTAAAGCTCCACACACTTGGAGTTCCTCATTCTCATGAGTGAACACTGATCATCTCCTCATGTCCTAATATGACTAAATCATTATAGTTATTAAAGAGGCTTTTATTAAATGACTATTAAATTTTATTTAGAGAGATCTCAACTTCTTGCACACTTGTGCTATTTTAAAGTCACAACTTTAAATGTAAATTATTCATAAGAAGATCTTGAAGAAAATTAAACTACATCAATTAAATATTTCTTATGTATAATTTAGTTAAGAGTAAAGTTTGGTGTGCTCGCACTCTACTTCTTCTTGCCCCTGATATTGAATCTTATCTAAATATAAAATCCACAAGTGTTGTACATCTTATCCTCCTCTTGCCTTTTTGAGACGTTAAATAATTTTCTCGGTCTGTCTTTCATTGAGCAAGCCATGAGAGGAACTATAAGATCTCTTGAAATTGTGATATTTCTGTGGGTTTAAAATTTCAATTGAGCTCTATCTCAGTATCGAGAAACTTCCTATCTATGAATTTTCAGTTTTTGACAAATTTAAATTAAAAAAAATAGCAAATCATCATTCTTAATTATTAAGTTTATGTTGAGAATTAAAACTCCGAAACCCATTCAGTAGTTTGATTGATCTTAGGGGGGAATAAACGCTAGCTTTATTAAGTGTATGTAGGGAGTTAGGGTTTATGTGTAAAATAAATGCAAAAAAATTATAGCTATTTATTTTAAATATTCACTCAAACATTAACTTAGCATCATGGGCCAATTTTATAAACTTTACTTTTCCTATTCAACTTATTATCTAATCTATTATTTGTTCGCTCTGTGGTTTGGCTATAGTATGATCTACTCAGCCCTATCTACTTTTTTGGCATTTATATTATTTGTTTAGGATATTAATCTCTATTACAGTTGTAGTGTTCTTTACTTGGCTTATCACATTCAGCTATTAATGCAGCAAGAGCCCAAGTATCCCACTTGAAATCGCCATCTCTTCAGTCTTCTCTCTCCGAAAAATAACCAGAAGTGTCTTAGAACATTACCGAGCCAAGATGCCTTTACTCTTTGTGATCTATTTAAATCTATAACTAACACTCTAAGAGGAGAAAATCAAGTATTATATTTTATTGTTTTAAATTCTCTGTATACATAGCCTAACTTATGATGATCCTAGATTCATTAACAAACATTTGTAAGGATAAGTGGCAGTTTATTAGAGATTCTTTAATCTTAAATATAGTCTCTCAAAAACATTTAGTAGAGTGGTAAGCGATAAGCGGCGTGGATTAGAGCAAGGATATTGCATCAAGCTTGATTATAAACCTTCAACCTCTATTTTTAGCTTTAGTCAATGCTTGATACTCATTGATAAATTCCATTGATAATTATCATCACATCAAAAGTAGTTGAACTGGTATATCATATAAGCATACAACTTCTATGTTATTACTTTCTTCTCAAACTTATCCTCTAGAATGAGATAACTTTCTATACAATCTTTGAAGTCAATCCAAGTTAAATAATGGAAGCTTCATTGCTTCTATCTTAAGAGTGATTTTCACAATCTCAGAAGCAGGGAGATTTCTTACTGCTTTTATGAGCTTGTTCTCATTCTTAACTATTTTCACAAGAGACTCTAAAGGATGTCTTGGCTTTCTTTTTATAAGGACACCTCTCCAGTTCAAGATTTATTATTTCAAACTTATTACCGTGATGTTTTCTAAGTGAACTTTCAGATCTCTTGAATGAATATTGTTTGTTGCAGTAAGGGCAGAAATATTTTTCATCGATCTTATCGTGCTTTAGATAAAGCCTTGGCTTGTTGGAATACTACTCAAGAACATGGCGCTTGAAAGCAGATTTATAGGTGAAGGTTCTCTAAAATTATTCGCAAAAATGCTAAACCTTTATGTCATTTTTCTCTTCCTCCTCTTATACTAATATATTAGTTCTTGGCATCTAAATTTCTTAGCTCTGTATTTCTATTTAGCAATTTAATAATTCAAAATCTTAAGCTTAAGGAATGAAAATTTTGCTGACAATTGCCAAGCACTTTTTAGGTTGCGGCTCATTTAATAAATACTATTAATAATTATACAAGCTGTTTAAATTCTGCTTGTATATATGGGTTGGAACAAAGTTGTAATGTATTCTCATATTGTATTGAAAAAAGAAATTTCTAATGATTTTATGGTGTAAACTTTAGATAAAATTTATATAATAATTCATCCGTTTTATTCTTTAAAATGCATCTAAATATGTTTTGTGAGGTTAGTTGGTGTACCTAATGATGTTGTTGTAGATTTAATGGGGGGAGGTTTTAAATTTTAATATTTGTAATCTACTACTTAATACGATTTTGAACATTAATTTAACCACCTTATTAAGTTTAAGTTAAATTAGAAGGACCACATAATTAAATTAATTATTATTATGAAAAACTTAATGGAGAATGTTTTAAAAAAATGGAAGTCAGACTCTGAAACTTGGAGCAAGCTATTCCATCTTTATCTTAATCCCTGTTTAAAGTGACCTTCAGTAGATCTCCTTATTTAATAGTAAGATTTAAGTAAGGTTAGAATGGAAATCCATAATTATAAATTTCATTAACATTTTTGGAAAGAAGAAGCAAAATGGAGTCTATGAATGATGCAATGAAGTGAATTTAATCTCAAGAATTAATAAGAATATTTCGAAGTAAAGAGTACAGGACCTATACAGGTATTTGGTTTAGCAAGGTAAATTTTCATCAAATACTCATTCTTTTAACTTAGTCGAATAGTTCGAGTCTCAGGATAGAACAAAATCATTCTTAAAAGCTGTACTAAGCGAAGATTATAAAGCCATTAAGACTAATGAAATTATGATGATTGAGATTCCTAACAACCCAGAAATCTCAGTTATCAACCTCTATAATGATGCGATGAGTGATCCGTATGCTGCTCTCTACCTTCCTTCAAAGTTACAACTCTCTATTAAGATGAGAGAGAGAAAATTCTTCTTTGATGTTGTTGGAACTCTGAAACATTAATACTTAAATGATGTTATTTTACCAAGATCACAAGAAACGTTACAGCATCTCTCCAGAAGAAAAAGTGAAGCAAGGAATAAAAATCAGAGAAACAAGCACTAGTAATTGCAGAAGTATCCTTTCATCTCAAATAAGCTTATACTTCTAACTTTATAGAAAAACCAGAATCGCTTAAAGAGCTGACTCTAAGAGAAAGAATAAAAAGGACCAAAGCAAGCCGTAAGAGGAAAGAAAATGAGAAGCCAAATCCATTTAAAAGCTCATTTATATGCGAACTTATTAATTTGTTTAAATCTAATATTTATTTATAAACACAAAATCTCCCTTTTCGCACACACTTTATCCTTCACCTCGGTGACTCTCTTAGCTTATTGAGCCTTTTGTATCTAGAAAATAAATAGAATAGCAGAAGTTTCTTGTAATAACCATTCAATATGCCTCAATAAAACTCAATCCCATTGAAATTAGGGCTCTAAGGAACATTAAATACAGGTGTTATATTTAGCCTTTCAAATTCCTTCCTTGAGTTTTTAGTTTTATTAACTGATAAATTATCAACAAACAGAATAATCTCTTAGTCAGCGCTTATCCCTGAGCTATTATAGGAACTTTATGTAAACTCGGTCTTTATTGAGCGAAAGTGAATAACATAAGTCTCGAGCCCATTATCTTCACATATTCACCAAGCATAGCATGCGTTTAAACTATACCTTTTAATCATAGACTTCAATGTTGCTATATCTTTTATACCAAGACCTAGATATAAAGGTATTAAACTTGAATACTGCCTCATCAGCGTGTATAAACTTGATGTTATTAGTAATAGCTCTTTGAATTAATCATATATATATATACTATATAGGTTATATAATATCTATATATTATATATATATTATATATATATTATATATATATAATAGTATATATAAATGTAAATTATCCTTATAAAATGGAATCTTAAAGTCAATCACTCTCTAAATGCGATTGACTGTCTTGTAAGATATTCCATTCTTTTTATGTATGTTAGCTATAGATTAAACAGAGATGTGAAGCTCAGGGAATTAGCGATGAAAAATCACAGTACTCTATGCGAGAGAGAAATGAGCCCTGTATTTAAGAGTCTTATCATTAATAAGATAATCAATATGATGCGACTAGAATTTCAGAGGTCTTTTAGGCTTATTATTAAGCTACTATCTTTTCAAATTCAAAGCTAAAAGACAGTGAGACCTCACAGTTGCAGATGATTTATGTAGTAGCCTAGCTATAGAAGTTTAATTAAGAATAGGTATGAGTTGATCACTATAATCATCACATCCATAACGCAACTTAAACAATAGATCAATATACTCACTGTCATAAACTGACCCCATACCTCGCATATACTCACTTAAATTACTAACATTAGAACCATAAACCCCTACATAAGTCCAAATAAAGCTCCAAATAAGCATGCGTTAATTGCCTCTTTATATAAATAAAAAAACTTCAATCAGCATACTGAGGGGTTTTGAAAATTGTGATTAATATACTTGATAAGGTAATAATATTGAAAAGTAATGAATATTATATGTATACAAAAATTTAATATAATGGTCTATAAAGTATTTAAGATAAATAAGAAGATATAAGCACATGCATGAATAGAGGGATTTATTAATGAGCTAACTATGAATAAGCCAATGATATTCTGACTAGATCGGTTGGACTTATATCTGCAAGGTTCGACTAATTGGAGCTTAAGACTCGATTATATCTTCCACATCAAGCTTCATTTAGTTTATAATATCATTCTTAATTCAGGCTTTATAAGAAGGTTTATAAGCACCATTTATGTTAATTCTTAATTATAATAAGTGTTAGGAATTAATTACTTAAATTATTAATAATTTAGTATCTATCAGTTTTAAAAAGATTCCCTATAGAGAAATTAAATTAGTGATGTCAATGATGCCACTCTCATGAAGCTTATGCACCAATGCCTGGCAGCCCGCTAAATCATCAATTGTAGATTTCATCCCATTAAACTCATTCAGCATCCTCTTGTTCTCTGAGGTACTTTTATTTGCTTCCTCTCACTGCTACCTCCTCTCCCTTAACTTCCTCGACCTCCCCTTTTCTCCTCTTTCTCTGAGATGTCATCTTGATGAGGTGAGCAGATATTCCCTTTTGAACTATAATAATTAATAATATGTTCGAGCTTACCACTGTATGAGAGAGAGTTGTTGAGAGCTTGAACAAATTCGGCCTTCATATGAACAATCAAATTCTGGGACTAGTCCAGCCTCTCCCTCCTCTTTTGCTTAGCCTCAAGAATCATCAAATTTATCCCCTCTTTGTCTAAGTATAAAGGATATCGCATATCCACTTCTTATCCAGATGGAGCCATGGCTGATAGGAAAGTAGCGATGGCTTATTCTTGGCATAATCTAGGAAATCATCAACTGTGAGGCTTTCTATTTGAGGCACAGCTGCGACCATAATTTCACTTCTCTTTAAGTACTAAAATAATTAATATACCTATGACTTACTTCTTTCTCTCCATTCAGTATACTTTTTAAGAAGTAAATATTGCAGCATCAGATCTTGGACAGGCATGCACCACATTCTTGCTACAGAAAGTCGTGGAGCTCTTTCTTGCTCCCTATTTTCTCTTGAACTTAGTGGACCATGACTGTGGCAAGTTGGTTCTACATCCTTATTTGTTGCAGCTTTTTCTTAAAAGCTGTTTAAGGGGTTTAATATTTTAAAACTTTATATTAATTAATTATAAGGATTATATATATATATATATATATAATTATTAAATAGGGAAAACCTAAATATTCTTTCACAGAAAACATTACTGTATAAAAGAATCCTCTCCTCCTCAATAAAAAAACTTTAGCATAGAAATGGAAAACTATTTGAGAAGTATTGTAGGAATATATTCGATTTGGGAAAATGAATTAAAAATAAAATTAATTAATTATTAATTACCTTCAGTGATGTTTTTGGAAAATGTCTCCAAACCCTAACAATATTATACTCTCTTGAAAGCGCATTAAAATTAAGAAGGTGGTTGTTATTGGTATAATGATTTTATCTCTTATCCCAAGGGAGAAAAACTCAGTACACTATTTTTGGGAGTTAGCTAAAAATCAAAATATCTCTCTTCCTGGGAAGATTCAAGAATATTGCCAATAGTAAAGTCCTGCTAAAATTGCGGAATCTACGGTACAATCGATTAATATTTGAATTTTGAGTCGCTTTGGATTTGATAACTGCCATGATTTTAATATTTAATTAATTTAATTTTAATTCATTTTCCCAAATCGAATGTATTCCTACAATAATAGAAAGCAAACAACACTAAATAGATTCTTGAGAAAGATAGAAGAACAGGAAAGCACTGAATCTGATATAGATGACGGTGAAGACCAGAGTTGCACAATAATGGAGCCTTCCTTAAATTAAAATTTCATCTCAGTCTCAACTGAACTTCTAACCAATAAAATGGTTGACTCTTCTTAAGTTTCATTAAAGAAATGGACCGCATAGGATATTGAAGTAATTGAGAATAAGGCATAAAACTTTGAAGGAGTGTCAGACTACTGTAAAATAAGTACTGATCCAAGAGTTCAGTTAGAGTCAGTTGGTGATGAGAAATTTTTCTTAGGATCACTCACACAAAATACTTTGATTGATTGCTGCATACACTATCTTTAATTTATTCTAGAAAAAAAGGGAATAGATTATGGTAAAGACGAACTAGAAAGGGAAGATAAATAGTTTTTGGAGGCAAAGTAAATCTTTCGAGGTAAGAAAACTGAAAATCTTGAGAAAATGCTAGACGAGCTTTACATATCCAAATAAGACATGTCTAAATCACTAACAACTAAATCAAATGCTCTTATCGTTCCTTCACTTCATAAGTAACTGCAAAACAAAATAATTGAGCTACATCACTAGGAGTCCTGTACCTACAGTTAAATCTAGTGTTTATTGAAATTCACCAGGTATTTTGTTTATGAGACATTTAAAACGCATCGCACAGGTGGTGCCCAAAAGATTTGCAGCAAGTATGTTGGAAATTCGAGAGTTCCTGAGTATCTTTACAATTCAATAATTGAATTTCTAGCAAATAACCGAGAGGTTAAGACTTTATCGCAGCTTTAGCAGTTTTTGAATAATAAGTTTGGAATAAGGATCACTCTCAGCTATCTCAGTAAACTAGTTGGGTAAAAGATTGGCCTTTCATATAAAAAGGTTTACAGTGTAGACAATAGAACTAACGGCTAAAAGCAATACTCTTCAGGTAGCTTGCAGCCCTTAATTATATTGAGATGATAAAAAAGGGAATTAATATTATAAATATTGACGAGAGCAGTGTCTAATGAATACAGAACCCTCGAGAAGGTTGGGCATTTAGAATAGCTCTAATCTAACTAGAATTAAGCAAGTAAGCATTATAGCAGGAATGAGTACTTCGGGTGAAATCCTTTTTACTCTAAACTAGGGTAGGACAACAGTTTCACAGTTTATTATTTTATTCTCTTGCTGATTTAACTGTTGGAAACTAATGACAATGATTGGAGGGAAAACACTTTATTGCAGCTAGACAACGCTGCTTATCATCGATCTATATATATATTTGCGGGCAAAGTTTGATTTACTACAAATCCCAATAGCATTCCTTGGGCCTTATCAATTCGATCTTGCCCCAATTGAAACCCTTTTTTCGTATATCAAAAGCCATAAATAAGCTTTTCGTTTCGAGGTCGCCGACAAAAAGTAATATATTTCTATCTATATTTTAACACACATTTCTTAGGGGAGCTTAACTTATTGCTGCATTGGCATCGCATTGTTCTTCCCTGGATTACTCTTGTATTAAAAAAGCCTCTTAATAAGCGCTCTAAAAATCAATAAAATTTTTCTTTCTTTTGCCGATTTGAACAAATTTCAAAATATTGATGCTAACTAAGAATTTTGGACTATTAAAGAGAAGGCTGTCTCCACTGTTGAATGAAATACTCTGAGAATAGTTTCAGGACTATCCCCTTAACAAGCTTTCTTTACATTTATAATTTTACTGCGCTTTTGAATCTCAGTACATAAGGGTTTTTTGGACTCCATTTAGTTGACTAAAATATTTGAGAATCGTAATTATATTTTTTCATTCAATTCAAAAATACTTATTGCTCATCATGGCTTTTTTGGAATGTACTACTAAATTGCATCTTTATGAGTTTATTATATTAGAGTGCAAGAATCTTACTACACCAATAGTAGTATACTGAATTTTCATAGACTAGGTAGCTTTAGAGAGCTAATGAAGCCTTCAGTTTTAACACACGCATGCAATGGAATTATGGCAAAGGTAATGATTTTATATGCCCTAAATTGCTTGATATAATTTGTTTTTTATTTATAGTCCAAAAATACTTTTAATTTTAATATCCATCTATTTTAAGGGGTTGCTTACTCCCTTAGAAATTGAATGTTTAAGCTGGAACTCTAAAGGACTAGTGATTCAAATAAGGCACTTATGAAACTATTATTGTTAGATTTACGCTAATTTTTTGTTAGTTGAGTTAGTACCCAGAGTCTCATTAAATTTTTAGGAATGTTTTACAAAAAATATATGCATTATTTTCATCTATACTGAGCCCAATAATGTTAGATTGTGAATAAATGGTGCTGAGGTCCTTAAATAAATTTCCCAATTAAAAATACCTATTAAATTACAGTCCAATTGCCTCTGTCCTTTTAAAATGCTGATTCTTCCCTCTTTAAATGGATGAGTGTCTTTTAAATATGATTATGATAGCATGGCTGAAAATTACCTATAATTTTGATAAATAGAAATAGTACAGATGTAAAAAAGAAGTATTTCTTAAATTGTTATGTTTCTTGGGGTTTAAATTAGTGAGACTAAACTATGAATCTTACATTAATATTCTTTCAATCAGTTTGATCATTCTTTAAGTTGATTACTAATACTGTTAAAAATTTGGCCCACATAGAGTGGAATAAAAATAGATTAGACAAAAAATCCTGTGCAGTACATAAGTACCACTAGCATATACTCGGATGGGAAGGTTTTACTTACATAATAAATACAAATAAAATGGCTTCTTGGAAAAGTAATAGATTTGATCATCATTGCAAATTTCAGTTGCTCTATCACTAAAAATCACTATAAATAACCAATATTATCTCTCCTTCTTAAATGGTTGAAGGATGAAGTTACCTAAAAATTTATTAATTAAAAATTTAATTTAAACAAATTGAAACTGAATTAATATAATTACCTAAGTAGATTTTTCTTCCTAACAAGTTGATATTAAGCATTTTTTCTCTTTTTTTATTGAAGACATTCTGTCTAAGATTATCTGAAGAAACAATAATAATATTATTTAAAATTATAATTTACTTTGTTAGAAGATTTCATTAAAGCACTTGTCACAATATCCACTCTCCTGAATATTTAATTTCAGGTCTAGTGTTTGGAGGATATAAATTAATTGTGAAAGATATTGATGGTATAATAATTTTTCTAAAAATAAACCAATGAAATGATCTATCACCACCACTATTATTTTGTAAAACCTGCAGATTACAATAATCCTTTCATTCAATAATCAAACATCTTTCAGAACTATTATCCTTTGGGCTAAAGTTATTCCACTCAAGGGATTATCTAGAATCAACCTTACCAGATTGATCAAAGCCAATACTGTTGTTAACCTCAGCATTACTCAGTAAATCAATCATAAATTTTAAAACAAAACTAAAAATTTGATTAAATCTCTGGGATCACTAACTCAACTCTTAACAGTTTAGATTTATCAATGGGGCACAATATTCAACTTGATACGGGAATGACAATGAGTTAATCATATTAAAACTAGAAATCAAATGAAAATTAAATTAAAAAACATCACTCAAAACTCAAGAAAAGAAAACACAAGCCAAATGGTTTCAAATTCATAAATTTAAAAAGATACTGGAAAAGATTATCTGAGAACTTTGACCTTACTGATGATTAAATTACAGATTTACAGTTTGAGTTTAATAGCTATGGAGATTATAAAAAATGGAACAAGAAATGCATGAAGAAAATTAACATCGCAGATGACAGCAATGATTGCCAAGATTCATGATAAATTCAGGAGGTTGAGACTTTGAACAAAAGACAAATGTTTCCAATTAATATATAATAATAAATCAATGAATGTAAACAGCTAATTAATTCTAAATTTAACCATAATTTGAAGATAATTAATCAGCACCTGAATCTATCTATTTGCACAAATTTATCTTTTAAGAAGATTATAGAACAAATCATCACCAAGGAGAAAGAGGAGCAATAAAGACAGTTGAGTTAAAGAATTCAAATGGTTGAGTAAGAAAGAGATGAATTGATTGAGAAATGTAAGGAGTTAGAGCTACAGATTTTAGATGTTTTTCCAGAAAAAATTAAGCAGAATGAATTAAGAATAAAAAGACTTCAAGAAGATGATTCGAGTGATGATGAAATTAAATGTTAAAATCAAAATAATAGCAAAACCAAAATGGATGATGAATATTTGTTAAAGTGCGAAATCTAGACATAGAGATCAGTAAAAGAAACAGTTTAGGATCTAAGAAATAATGTTAAGAAAAGGCATCGAATGAAATTATTTGATTGGGGAATGAGGCAAACTGTGTGTGACTTAATAACTTATTAAGGATCAATTCTAGATAACAAGTTGTGGGAGCAAGTGATTAATGATGCAAAAAGAGGATTAATTGGAAATTTATTTGATGTAATCAATTAATCTTAATTACAAAACACTTTCAGATTCACAATTAATGAGCAAAATACCCATAAAAAGACTGCAGAACAATGGTTATTTATTTTGTGGATTACTAACAAAAAGCTGGGGATGGTCCTTCAATACTTGGAAAGGATTGGTTATGAAAGAATTGAGTTAATTACATGGGTCAAGATCAGCAAAGGAAATCTTTAAAGGGACAATATAGGATTCTATTTAAGACATTTAACTGTGTTCTGTTTGGTAGCAAGGAAGAAAGGCTCATTTGCAGAGTTATAAAAAATAACAAAGACTCATAAAGCCCCAAATATTATAGTTTAAAGGGTATCTGAAGCCTCAAGAAAACCAGAACAACTTTATCAAATCATAGAGTAACTTTGTCCCAATGGAAAATATTTAGAGATTTTTGGAAGAGAACACAATCGAAGACGAAAATGGGTGACAATCGGAGATGAGTCTATCACAAGAAAGAAGCCTAAACAAGAGCAATAAAGAAAAAGCCTTCACAAAGCAAATCTTAAAAGCATTAATCCTCAAAAGCTTATTATATTATGACTTTTCCTAAATTTAATAAAATTAAAAAAATTGATTTAATTATGATTCTCCTATTCTTATACTTATTTGAGTGAAGGGGTTTTATTTTTAAATTGATTTTTTTGTTTTAATTATTTTAAAAGATTTTTAAAAAAATTCATTTTGAAGATATTTTCAAAAAATCTTTTAAATTAAAGATGGTATCTTAAGCATATTTAAAGAATTAAACTTGGATTTAAATATATTATTTTCTCGATTCTATTATATATGAAAAATTAGTAATTTAGCCTATTTTTAAAAAAAAATAATTGCTATTATTTTTTATTAGATTTATATAATTTGTTGGAATATTTAGATCATGTTAATTCTCTCACAATTCTAAAATATCATCACACACAAAAAGGCATAATAAATTAAATATCTCTTATTAAATCGGGCTTTATATATTATAATCGATCTCCATTCATTAACAGAATAATTGACTTTATTGAGACATAATTTGTAAATATTCAAGTTAAATATCTAAGAAACGAGAAGTTATAGCTTGTAGATAATAGAATTTTACAGAATGATATATTTCAAGCATAGATTAGTGTGTAAATCCATTCGATTTTATGAGGAATTAAAAATAAATTAATTTTTGTTTACCTTCAGATATGTTTTTTAAAAAATAGCGTAATATAAATGAGGAGGTATTTATTATTGCTAGAATGAATTTATCTCGCCCCAGAAAAAATCCTTTTACTGTTTAGGGAGTTAGCTCAAAATAAAAAAATCTCGTTTCCTGTGATGATGAAGGAAATTGCCAAAAGTATAGCTCAGCTAAAATTGAGAAATCTTACGAGGGTCGATTTAGGTTCAAATTTTAAGTCATCACTTTTGAATTGATAAGCCATTATTTTTAATAAAAGAATTTAAAAAATAGGATGAAAGAAAATATGAAATAAATACGAGAATATTTCCAATAACAACTGAAATTGAGAGAAATATATTGAAAAAAAAAGATGCTATTTTGTAATTTTCTTAAGAGAATTGAAGATAATTGAGGGCAATAAATTTTCCTAGAAAATCATAATCTCATTTGTTCATTGCTTGCTCTTCTCTGAAACGTAGATACCATCAAGGAACTTTCTGTTATCCTTGTCTCCGATTTTGCAGACTTGGGAGATTTAGGTGCAGCCAAGGGAGACGTGTTGGTTGTAAATGCCTTCGAAGATGAGCTCGTCCTTAAGGTCTGGGTTCATTCTGAAGGTGCAGCCTAGGAGCAAATCGACTCTCTTGGCTTGATTTCCACCGAGGAAGTTCTTGACCTCTACGAACCTGCCATCCTTGGGAATCACGACGTTGATGGGGAAATGAGCATGTACCAGTCTCATCTTATATCTGTAAACCTACACTCATCATTATCAGGAAAACTACTATTGCCAGTAAAGCTCAATTCGCTAACCGGAAATCTCTAAGCCAACTCCGCTTCAACTAAGTGGAATTCTTGAGATGCAGAAGTGGAATTCATTGTAGTGGTGGTCACTGGTGCAGTCGTAGTGTGATTGGCATCTTTCAGCTTGAGCAGGTGGGTGAACTGGGTCTCAGTTGATGCAGAAACTGAATTCGTTGCAGTGAATGTTCTCATCACAGACTCCAGTTGGGTTCTTTTTACCGCAGGTCTTCATAGCGGTGACTGGTTGCATGTAGGCATCTGGTTGGGGATCAGCGTGGATTCATTACTTGAACACATTGCATTTTTAGCCAGTTGGGCAAGCAGTTTCATTGCACTTAAGAATTTGACCAGCACCAACGATTTGTTCGTGTGTGCCCTCCAAAGAGATGCTTGATGCTGAAATTAGCAGTGGCAAAGCCGACTACTGAGAGTAAGATAATAATCTTCTCCATTTATTAAGGGATTCTAATCAATAATTAATTATAATACTATGAGAGCTGTAATTTAGAGATTCAAACAATATATGAAATAATTTAATTAATTTCTTTTCATCCTATTTTTTAAATTCTTTTATTTAATTAATTTGATTTTTTCAAATCGATTTTATTCCATTAATAATAATTATTAAGAACTATGTGAAAAGAAGATTATAATCTATATCCTCCTTAGATATTTTAATATTATCATTTAAATCCATTACATGGTTATTTGTCAATTTTAATAATCAAGTTATTAATAATTTAAGATTATACAAAATTAAGAGGAATAGAGTTATATATATAATAAAATTAGTTTTTCTTACTATATTTCAACTCAATCTATTATTATAAATATCCTTAGGGTGATCCATTGTAATATTTTATAAAAAACTAATATATATATTAGAACTATAAGTAAGAAGCGCTTTTAATGAAGTCAAATGAGTTGAAATATTTCAAGCAAAATAAAATGATAGCTGTGATACCATATCAATAATTATATTCTTTTCATTAGAATTGCTTAAAAATAATGATATGTGGCATCTATATCACCGTCAAAATATACTATCTGTATCTTCTAAGACTTAAAAGCATAAAAAGATGATTTAACTTATTTTAAGCTAATGTACAACGGTTTTATAGCTATTCCATTGAATAATATAGAAAGAGTTATTTTGATCATAGTAATCTCATTTTTATGGCATAAAGTATGTATTTAAATGTCTTAAATGTTTAGTAGCATTATAGAAATATGTTGCTTTAATTATTGGAAATGTATTTAGGTTTCATAGAATATATTCAGCTTTTAATCCAATTTATTAAGGAAAAAGAAATATAATTATTAAATTTCTTGACAGTTCCCTATAGTAATTACATGATTGTTAAGTTAATTAATATTTCTAAATATACGATTTTATGTGATAATAAGAGTTTTATGACTCATGAAATTTCAACTATATTAATCTGAAATATAAGTAGAAGATGAATTATTTATGAATTTAAATAGGGTTGTTAAAATTAAATATAAATTTTGATTAATATTAATTATTCTAAATGTTTAGTTGCTTTATCTTTTATTACATTACTACAGTATTTATATAAAATCACAGTACGTATGATCTCATGAAATTGATAAATTGTTAAAGTTTAAAATGCATAGATAAATAACGAAAATAAAAAATCTGGGATAATTCTTTCATTCAATTTTCTAAATTATATCTTCTCCAATTACCAGAAATTATGTCCTGAGGTAATTTGATTTTTAAGTATTAGAAGCATCAAATAAATTTGAATAATAGTTTAGTTAAAATTGAATTGACAAAAATGAATTTCAAACAGATCCTTATCCTATAGGATTTTGAATAAAAATGATTGAATACCAAGTGCTATACTTGAAGTGAAATGTTAAAATCGATAGATGAGTGAGCTGATATAAAAGAAATCACAAAAAGTGAAGATTTGATGAGTTACTTAAATTATTACTGCTTTAAATTTAAAACATAGTATATCAGCAAATAAGTATTCCCTTTCTTGGAAGGAGGTATACATTAATAGAGAACGAAATAAAATTAATCTTGGATCATCATTAAAGTAGATAATATAAAACCTCTATTGAAAAATTAACAAAGATTAAAGTTACTCAAATGTCTTAAACAACTGAATCAGTTGAATTAAAATACTTGATTGAAATAAATTTTATATCTGTAAATATCCGAAAAGGTAAATTTTAACTGATTTTTTCTCGTCTTAGACACTAAACATGAAAGACAACTGCTGATTAGTTGTTGCTATATCAGCAAAGCTCTTTTACAAGGCTTAGGCACCATCGTTGTCATGTTTTGTTGCAAAAATTGTAGTTTTCATAACTTTATGAATCTAATAATACGAAAAATTCAATAGTGTCATAATAAATAATTTTATAATGCATTAATTATAAGAAATGATATATCTTTTTGTGATTTTATAATAACAGTTATAATTGTTGAGATTAGTCTCATATAATTCTTATTCAGTAAAATATTACCTATAGAGCACCATCCATGTATGAGATGTGCCCAAAATTGTAAAACCATTATCAAAAAAACATAATACCTCTAATGTAGAGTAGTGTTAATGTTTAGCCTTAAAAGGAATGCTTAAAATATAGAATTATTTTTAATTTTAACCTTATGTCTTATCAAATGAGAAAATTGGATGCTTGGCAGTTTAAGGATCCGTTCCAGAAAAAGAAATATTTTAAGTATTACATAGTATATATCGCTATGATAACTGACGCAAGTAGAATTTCGATATATGTGGTCTTTTTAAAGTAAAATTCCTGTCGAAAAGTCTTTAAGTTATGTACTTTTCAGATAAAGCCTTCTTTCATTTATATCTTCTAGAAGTTCAAGCGAATCTGAAAATGACAATCCAGTATTTATAATTTCATCATCTTCATTATAAATATCAACACACCTCAAATAATGTACAGTCGATCAGCATGTTTGAATTAAGTTTCAAAGACAAGATAAAATAATTTCTGATAATATGATAGTTATTAACTTGTTTGTGATCTTTTCAATTATTTTAAAAGGAATATTTGCTGTATTGTTTAGTAAAGATTATTCGATCTATAAAGTATGAGAATTATCTTAAATTTTTTTATTTAGAATTTATTAATTTTTATAATTTTAATTTGAAACTTTTGTTTAATTATTTAAAAAAAATATCTTGAGAATACCTCGAAGACAAGTTGTAGTTTATTTCACAAATTTAAGCGACTAGTGAGGCATTGCCTAAAAAAGAGAATAATTTTGGAAATCTATAAAATTTAAATTTAAATTAATTCCATTTCTAATAAATAAAGTTATGATTAATATATAACTATATTCTAATATTAGTTTATAAATAAGGTAATTAATT
>ARYC01004779.1:0-45960 GCA_000711775.1 Oxytricha trifallax
AAGTATACTCAGCTGTCACCTATCCTAGAAGCCCCAGAGGGCAGTGCTCAATAGACATCCCTGCAGAAGCGCTTCGGCGCGATCAGAATATAGAGCTCCTCCAAGAAATCAAGCAGCTAACCATAAACCCCTCTCAAATCTGCTTCTGCTCTCACTCCATTGGTCCAGAACCTGGCTAGTCTCAGACTATAATCAACTCAACGCAAGGGCAGCGAGGTATTGAGCGTGAATGGCAATGAAAATATGGCATGCATCACTCCCCGACGCTTGCAGCTGTCCAGCAGGCCTCAAAGCAGCAGCGAAATCACAGAGAATCGATGGGAAGGTAAGAAAGTTCTATGGATTTTGACACTTTTATAGATGATTCCAAGTTTCATAAGTCCATTAAGGGGAGTAATCAAGCCACTTAAGCAGTAGTTGATGCAGTTCAGCCCTTACCATTATTCACCTATACTCCCATCGCAGTCGCGAAGCAGCAAGTCAACCAGCGGTTGGGGTCTTACGGGGTCTTGGCTCGAAATCTCTCAATCACCAAGGAATCCACTAAGAGATAGCAATTTTCGATGAGCTTTGTGGCAGCCATCACCAAGGACCAGCTGATCTCTAGCCAAATCATTGAGGGGGCCTTCGATGCTGTGCTATTCGAGAACTTCCTCTATCACACCCTGCGCCAGCTGCGCACAGACAAGGATCTCGCCCAGAAGAAGTTCGTGCTGCTCATGGACAACGCAGTCATTCACAAGTATTCAGAGGTGCTGGAGACTGCTAGGAAGTTCAAGGTGACTGTCCTTTTCAATGCATAGTACTCACCCTGGCTTAACCCCATCGAGCAGTTGTTCTCCTACATCAAGAGGCACCTCCGCTAGGAGCAAGCAGACAGCAAGTAAGTATTTTGGGCCTAACTTTTTATAGGATCCACCTGGTGAAGCGGCTTTCGCAGATTCTGAAGGCAATGACCAAGACAGACGTCAACAAGCTCTGGGCTTTCAGTGTGAAGCAGTGGTGCAGCACCATCAAGCATGGATTTGTGTGAGAATGATATGAAAGACGATGAGTTGGAGTGCAGGGACTATAGAAGCAACCAATATAACCATTAACTGCACTTGAATCGTCAAATTTATTGATTAAAAGCCCCCTTATTACATATCACACTTTTAATTTTTAATTTTAACTAATCAAACCAAAAATCCAAAAACCTCTCTCATTTTCGCTCATTCAAATGGCCATTTTGGCTCCTCCTCCACTAAAGGTGTCAAATTTGGTGCTCAAACAGTCGAGCAGGACTTGAAAGTTGCTGAGCTGGGGGTTTTAAAACATGGAGAAAACGATAGGGTCTCAAATTTGACAAAACACTCAACAAGCAACGAGTTATTGACCATTTATGGTGATTCCACTCTCAATCGATGAAATTTAGTCAATGATTCCAATCACTAGCAATGAATTTATGTGTAAGACAATAAAACTTGCAACTGGCTACTCAGATAAGGTTACAGTTTTAAAATTTATGATTTCTACTCATACAACTAACAATACTGATAAAATTTGAGAAATTCTTCGATCATGGTGTATAAGTGTTCAAATAGAATCGAAAAGTAAAATTGGTTAAAATTGATATATTAAATTTAAATTTTGATTAATTTATTATATTTCCTATTTTTATCTATTTTAGCAATATTTTAACTGTCATGATTTATTTATTCACTAAATTAGGTTTTAATTATAACATGAATATATTATAGAAATAAAATAATCTTATAAATGAGCTACTCTTCCGATCATTTAGATTGACAACAAAGGTTTTACATGAATAATAAACAGAATTTATATTCACTAGAAATAAAAGATATTTCAAGCAAGTGGGATACTATCAAAACTTGTAAGCAAATCAGACTATAATTACTTTTAATTTTTTATTATTGAATAGATTCTAATCAAAGATAAATTATAGTTATTGATACAGATCAAAATATAAATAAATAAAATTATGCCAGTCTATATAGAACCATTGATAACATTTTATAATGATTCAACAAGTGTAAATTAGCTACTCTGCAGATTGCAATTGACTGATAGAAACAGATGAAAAATTGATCCTTAGAATTATTTAACTTCTCAAACACTAAGAAGCTCTCTGAATAAGCAGACTTATGCATTTAGTAAGTGAAAGATATGTTATACAATAGTTTATTACTGTGCTTATTTGAATTAACTAGTTATATTCAACTATAATTGAACAAGCATTTTTATATGAAAGCAATTAACATGTTGAAATTAAGGCAGAATACAAACATATGACAATGCCCAAATATTAACATGTTCTGAGGAGAAGTTTCTTTATAACCAGAAGATTAGCAATAAAACCCACTCTTAAAACAATTATTTTGTAGTGAGCAAGCATAATTAAAAAAGCAAAAACTTCATAGCAATGTGCACCAAGTGAAGCCAAATCTCCAGGAACTCAATGATTTTTATCAAATATAATAAAGAAGCTAATCACATCTCAAAACTACATTAAATTCAGAGATTCAATAAGAAAGTTGACAATGTAGGCATGGCAGCAAGTGAAATAAAAACAATGTCTAAGGATTAGAAACAGCATTTTTTTATGGAAATATGCTCTAATGACTAAATCTAGCTAAAATATCATAATAGATACTGCTCTTAAAATGAAAACAAAAATATTGCTCTTCCTATTAATAACAGCAGTATTTAAAGGCAAATTAGTAAAGTTAAATATCAGAACTAAGAAAACAGCTACTGGTGAGAATTAGTAGTACTAAAGGAGCTTTATTGTGAATTAAAATTCACTTTATGACTTAGGAAATCAATAAATCGATAGAGAATTTGTACTTTCAAAGTAATTTACAATCCTTATTAATACTTTAATATATTTTTACTTCTTCAATAAATTCAGGTTTAAACCATTCATAAATTATAGTCTAAGGAAAGCCAAATCTACAATGAGTAAAAAATCAAAAGTAGTTTTCAATTTATTGGAGAAACAGCAGCATGAAGAACGTGATGCAATAAATAAATAGAGGAAGAATAGGCAAGTATAAGATTGTAAAGAGTGCAGATAATCAAAAACTTGCAGTATTTAGAAACTAATAATGTGAAAAATGTTACGAGAACTTACTTATAATTAAAATAACAGACATACTGATAAATCAACAATCATAGAAAGGTCACTCTTCATCGATGATAGAACATGATATACTTTTGTTCGTAGCTTGAAGCATTATTTGTAATATATCTAATTTATCTTAAGAAAATATAATGTAATTAATAATAGTGTTGTTGTTTGTGTGTATGTTAAAATAATTAAGAATATATAAAGAATAATAATATGTATGAGTAAAAATGAATCTCTTTATGGTTAATTAAAACCTTAATTAGTGAATAAATAAATCATGACAGTTAAAATTTATAAGAAACTTCTTGATTTTTCAACTTATAACATTTGACCTATTTTATATATGCATTTTATTAATAATTTATTTCAACAAAAATATATAGCGCCTATTAAATATGGGCATCTTATAGTTGTTAATTAATATCCTTTATCTAGAAAGATATTTAAGTTGTAAACAAGTTTAAGATATTGATTTACATTTTTTACTATAAATCCCATTAAAATACCACCTAATTAATAAATAAATTGAATAAGAGGACCTAATGATATAGTATAAATAAAATTATGAGGTAATTATTAAGTTCAAAACCATATTAAAACTACTTAAAATCAAAAAATAATAAAATGATTAATTGTAAACTCCTCATAAAAATGAAACTTAATTTTAAGAACCTCATAAAGATCAAAAATAAATTTGAGGATCTTTATTATCTATCTAGTTGGATCGCCTAAACCCCAGAATCAATTAATTTAGAGCATTTAATATTAATATTTATGAAATTTGGAGTAGTATATTAATTATTAAAATATGCAACTTCTAAAAGGAATTATAATATTAAAGAAATTCAACTATTTTGACATAAATAATTAAACAATATCGGGATTTGTTGATAACATAAAAATTTATGGAAAAAATTGATAATTCCAATATTTTAAATATCCTTAGTTTTATAATATATTTTAACAAAGAATATCTAACACAAAAAATAAAAATACAATGAAAAAAGCCCCTCAAGAAATACTAACTCCCTTATTATTAACTTCAATAAAAACACATATAAAACTATAAAAATTTGGTTTTTTAGAAATATGTTTATTTTTTAAATAAATTTGAACTTGAATGTCAAACGTTCATATCTTTAAAAAAATATCTTCATAAAATATCTTAAAAATAAAACAGATAATTTAGAATAATGTATTTAAAAAACGCTATAATTTATAAGAGTTTATTGATAAAAATAACATAATGTTTTGATAAGAATTATAAAAAAATATGATTTAGGATGATAATTCTGTTGAATATGATTTTTTGAGCTCATTTGTTGGAGAATTGATATTCCGGTTGTGTGTTAGATATAATATTTATCTATAAAAAATTCAAATAATCCTTAAACTTCAAAATTAAAGTTATAACTTATAACATAGGTCTCTAATTATCTTTTCTTAGAGCATATATACACTCTGATCTTAGTTACTTTTCATATTAAAATCGTTAAATGCATAAAAATATGAATTTAAATGCTAATCTAGTGCCTCTATATATTTATGTTTATGATTGGAGCTGCTCAAATTTGAAATAATAATGCATGCTACTGCGGGATTCGCTAATAGTCATGGGTGAGATCATGGCATGGCACTGGCAGATGACGACTCAAACCCAAGGAGAACTCATGTACTTCATAATAGAACTCAAAGACGCACACAAGAAGATGAAACCCAAGTCCTAGTTGTAGTTAATCATTTTGTAACAGACTTAGAAGAAGCAGGTGTTGTTTCAAAAACGATTAAGACCTCTAAAAACCAGTTATTATATGTGAATCTTATAAAACTAAAAATTGTGATTAACTTAAATCAAAACAGAATATAATTAGAAAATAATAAATGAAAATCGATTGGAAAGGTTTCAGCGCACAACAGCATTAGTAAGTAAAATAATTTAAATATCCTCATATTTAAACTATTTTTCTTTTATATAAACAAAAATTATGTTTATAAATTTAAAATTAATATAAGATTAGAAAATAAAAATTTATTTTTAGGAAACTAACACAATATAATGCCTATAGTTCAAATCTAGAAGAAAGCAATACAAATAATGAAACTCTGATAATCTTAAGTCTGATCAAATATACATAATAAAAATAGATACTAGACCTTCTTCTTTCAAATAGTATGATTTTAAGAAATCTAAATAAATAGACAATTATTTCTAGTAATATCTATGATAAGTTTGTTATTTTTATTTGCAAACAAAAGTAGTAAAAATGCTATTTATACTTAGAAATATTTTTGATTATCTCTAATTTTATCAACAATATATAATAGTGACTTTTTTTTGCATTTTTGATGTTTAATATTTCCTATTCTTTTGTATTTTAGCAGTAATGAACCATTCAAAGAAAATCTACTGAGAGTGCCAATTTCTTTTCCTCATTGTGTTCACCAGACTCATACCTTAAAGTATTAAGAGATATATGTAGAAGTTCAAGCACCGGTATACCAAGCACACATCACCAATAATCGCGGAGATCAGACAGAGATAATGTCAAAGAATTTTCTCGAATCAAGACCCTATCTTAATGGAAATTATTTAATCAGTAAAAATAATTGAATCTGGCAAATTTTAGATATTAATATCTATTTTTAAATAGCATTATAGTATAATTAATGCTGTAATAAAAACAATTTGTTTCTATAAAAATTAATTAATGTGTTGTTAGTCCAAAGACTAAGTAAGATCCAATTATCAATTTGATTCTTCTGATTGCTTTAAATTTGGAAATCAACAAAATTTGTAAAACTATAAACTTATAAAACAACTCATCTATTGATGAATTTTGATTTTAAAAACTCTATTCTATTTGTTATTTATAATTTTCTGTAATCTTTTAAGCTTGACCCTCTAAAAAATAATTTTATATTTATTACCCAGCATTTATGAATTATACTCTTACTCTTTTAAAAATGACTAATTAGCGTTATTATTTCACAAGTTTGCTTAATTAACAAGTTCACAGAGCTACTTTCAAAAATATTGTCAAAATAGATTCAAATTCCACGAACGCTATTATTGTTATGCCCAAGCAATGCCACTGTGCAATTCTTAAACTCTAACATTTTCAGTGAAAATATGAAATTTTTATAGATCAAGAAATCAGACACACAATATTAGTGCTGTTTGAGGGATATTAGAGGATCTCAAATAGCTACTTGATTAAAAATTCTTAAATAAATATTCTTATCTATTTAAAAAGTTTATTGGGAGTCTTGTAATAAAATATAATTTTGTCTCAGTTAGCTACACTATATTAATTATAAATAACTCTGATTAATTTAATATTAGGAGCTGAAAACATTAATTTAGTTTGATATAGCAAATTATAATATTTAAATAATAATCTATTTAAGCTTTGCAATTAATGATCAAAGAGATGAATAAATTATAATATGGTAATCAAATAAATTATAATATTATTAAATTTCAATTATCATTTAAATTATTACTAAAACACCTTTTAAATGTTTCTAATGATTTAATTTATATATTATTAATATAAAATCTGAGATGTCTTCATAAAGTTTGTCATTTAATTTTCTGCAATCAATAATAAAAAACTATCTTTATTTCATAAAAAATGCCATATTTTCTAATAATTATAATTTATTTTAAGCATACAATATTAAAAAAATACTAATATAGGTAACTTGCTCATAATTTATTATCTGAAAGTCTATTTAATTAAAATGTATAAAAGTTTTAATCAAATTTTAAATCATATATATATATATATATATATATATATATAAAATTATTACAATATTATTGTAGGAATACATTTGAAATTGGTAAAATCATTCTAATTAAATTAATTATTATTCAAAATCTTGGCAGTTAAAGTTGGCCAATTTAAACGATCTTGGGCTCATTCGATAGAGAATTCAAAATTAGCTGGACTTTACTATTGGCGGTACTATTTTATCGCATCCCTGGAGCGAGATAACTCGACTTTAATTAAACACCTCTAAATTCATTAAATTATACCCTCACATTAAAGTCAAGTTATCTCGCTCCAGGAGATGCGATAAAATAGTACCGCCAATAATAAAGTCCAGCTAATTTTGAATTCTCTATCGAATGAGCCCAAGAATCATTTAAATTGGCCAAACTTTAACTGCCAATATTTTGAATAATAATTAATTTAATTAGAATGATTTTACCAATTTCAAATGTATTCCTACAATATTATATTTTAATTGTCAATATTAATCAATTCTATTTTCAAGTTAATGCACTATAATAGAATTGTTATTTAATTAATTTGTATGTATTTATTTTAATTTCAAAAAACTTATCTAAAATTAATATATATTTATTTAGAGTTATTTTATTTAATAATTTTAGATATAATTATAAAGACAATAATATAATTCATTAATGACAATAAACTTTAATATGAAAATTGATAATATTGGAAGGTTTTAAGAGCTCCTTCTTCTTTTAATTTTTTTAATTGGTTTAATTTAATGATTACATAGGGGAGCCATCTGAGAAAAATTATAATAACTGTAACTTATTCTTTCTATAGGAATCATTAAAAGAGTTTTATTGTAGGGTTGTTAAATTAAATTAATTTAATTCTGAGTTATTCACTACTCCCTATCACTTTAGGTATTATTTCGATTCTTTTTATACTTAATGTCGATAATTTATAGTCATAAATTATAAATATTATAGCCTGATCTTATAACTGAAGCCTCAATTCAGAAATATTTAAACAAACTTTTTATTTTCTTTAATATTTTAATCTTTTAGAAATAAAAATAAATACATAAACCTATCTATGATCAAATTAGCGCTATATTTAACTTTGGTTTTATATATTGCAAGATATAGTCAAGAATCCAGTCCAAGAAGGATTTTAGGATTAAAAGGAATCATACTATAGAGTGCTTTATAAGTTTATGAAATAAAATTGAAATATCAGTGTGAAATTAATATTTACAAACATTTTCTTTCATATTTACGAAATTAAAATATGGCATATGATCAAGCAATTTTATTTATTTCTAAGCGATTTAAGAATCTTAGATAAATATTCTTTAATTCAAATACTTGTTTAATTCTGCTAATTTAATTAACTTACATATATTTAATTGCTTTATACTTAAGTTAAAAATTGAAATATATTTTCAAACCTAGTTTTAAAATAAATATTTAATTAATTAAATTTTGCAAATTCAATGATTCTTATTAGTAAATATAAAATTAATAGTTTGTAAATTTGAATATAATTTAAATAAAGAAAATGGATTGTATTTTTTTCCCTTTCTTATTTTTTCGCAATAATTTAATTTAAGTTGATACCTTGGATAAATCTGCAATTCTTAAGATTTTATATAATTATATTATTTAATTATTTGAGTATTAAAGTAATATAGCGATAAGCAAGGGAATTTATTAAATTAGATTTTAAAAAAATATGCCTCAAATTTGTATTTTTTTTCCCTTGGTTAATTAGAACTTTAATCTCGGACGTATTTCATACCTAAGGAAAATATTACTTCGTTGAGAGTCTTAAATTAGATAATTTAGCAATTCTCATTCGATTTACAAAAATTAAACTATGATCAATTATAATTTCTAAAAATCGTTTTTAGAGCTACTATATCTCTCTTTATAATGCAGAATCTCATTATAATTCATATTATCTTTATGATAAATCCTCAAAATCTTATAGTATTTCAAATAATGCGTAAATTAAAATCATATAAAATTTAATTGCTAAAAAATATAGGAATCATGGATAAAATATATTTACAAACTAGTAAAACTTGATATTTTGACAATTTTCAATATACCCTTTATTAAAAATCTAATTTATTTATTAATTTTTAAAAATAAACATTTATACTTCTAAAATAGTTTTTATATTCTAAAATACTATAACTAACTTATATACTCTAATTAAATGCATTTAATCTAAATTTATAGAGTGAATATAATATTACAAAATTTTCAGGATCAATTTTATCACATTAAGAGTTAAAATAATTCTAAATAAAAATATAGCAATTTAAAAAGTATAAAATGTGATTACTCAATTAAATATAATATGCTCTTGTCTCATCTGAAAAGAATTAATTCAGGTTAGAATAAGATTTTAAAATGCCTTTTAAAATGATTGTCTATATAAATTTATTTAAAAAATTTTATTTTTCAAGTTATTAGGATATCTTATAAACTAAAATGAAATCATAAAATTGTCTAATAAGATAAATGATATACAATTAATATTATAAGAATTATGATTAAGAATAATTATTTATTGATATATTTATTACTATAATGTTATAAATTATGCTGTGTTAATTATACATAATTAAAAAATTCAATCTAAATTATTAAAATGTTAGCAAAGAACCTGAAATATTATTATTATATTAAATCGCTAAAAATGGGATAATTTTCAATTAGAAATTAATAGAGTGATTATTATCTAACTAGACATTAAAAATTTATTCTTGCAATATAAAAATCTTAGCAAGATTATTGAACATTTAAGGTAAAACCATCATCCTTATCAATTAAAATAATTTTAATCAACTTTATAACCTTAACTAGCATGAAAAGAAAGACTTTTCAATTTGCTACTTTTAACTATTTTCGCACTATTTTCTTTATTTTCATAAACTATCACCATTTTTATTATTGTAGAAATACATTTGAATTTGGAAAATTAAATATAATTAAATTAATAATAAATCAAAATCGTGGCAGTTAAAGTTGGCCAATTTGAACGATCTAGGGCTCATTCGATAGGGAATTCAAAATTAGCTGGACTTTACTATTGGCGGTACTATTTTATCGCATACCCAGAGCGAGATAACTTCACTTTAATGTGAGGGTATAATTTAATGAATTTAGATAAGTTTAATTAAAGTAAAGTTATCTCGCTCTGGGTATGCGATAAAATAGTACCGCCAATAGTAAAGTCCAGCTAATTTTGAATTCTCTATCGAATGAGCCCTAGATCGTTCAAATTGGCCAACTTTAACTGCCACGATTTTGATTTATTATTAATTTAATTATATTTAATTTTCCAAATTCAAATGTATTTCTACAATAATTCTTAATAGAATAATGAGTCTGTAAAAATTATATATAGATAGTCTTTATAAAAATAAAATTATTTTTATAATATTTAATGTTTTTTAATACAAAACTTTTCAATTTTTTGTATTTTTGTTTACATTTCTAATATAATTTCTAAACTTTTTTTATTCAACATTTTTTTATATAACTCTTATTTAAATTTTAATTGGAAGTTATAAGATGTTATTTAAATTAATATGTTTCTTAATGCAAGTTCTTTAAATATATTGGTTGATATTTTTTTAGTTTTGATGTGATTATTCGATATCTTGAGAGTTAATAAAACTTTTTTGCTTTATAAAAATTGAATACTCCTCATTATATTGAGTAAAATTATTTGTAAAATTCGAAATGTATAATAAAATGAATAAATTATACACGCTATTTTAATATTAATTTATTTAAATATATTAAACACTACTCTATCTCGAAATTTTAATCATTTCGAGATAGAGTGCTATAAGAATTAATTTAATTACTCATATCTTGAATAACTTAATATAAATGAATTTAATTTTTCAATAAATGAATGTTTATTTTTTATAATATATAATTATTAAACACATATTTTAAACTCTATAGAAATTATGATTAATTTCAAAACTATATGTTTTATTAATAAATTATTATATTATTATGAGTTAATTATATATTTAAATAAAATAAACATTCTTTTATTGAAAACTTAATTTCATTTATATTTAGTTATTCAAGATATGAGTAGTTAAATTAATTTCTACAGCACTCTATCTCGAAATCATTAAAATTTCGAGATAGAGTAGTGTTTAATATATTTAAATAAATTAATATTAAAATAGCGTGTATAATTTATTCATTTTATTATACATTTCGAATTTTACAAATAATTTTACTCATTGAAAAATATAAGTAAAATCCAAGATTAATTATAATCTTAATATTTGTTATTATTTAAATTAATGTGGAGATATTAGACATACATTTTTTATTTAATGTTTAAATAAGAAATTGATTAATACTCTGAATTGCAAATGTAACACGCTGTAATGTTTTTATATTAGAATTTAAAATTTATGCAAAAATCATATAAAAATTTTATTTATGATTCTATATCTTGAAGTTGGAATAATACCAACTTATATAATAAGTCTAAATTAGTATCAAATTAGAGATCTCGATTTGGAGCTTTATAAACATATATTATAATACTAAATGGCTAAGCTCCAATATTTAAATTCCAGATTTGCAATCAATTTAGTTGTTTTTTTCTACTTAGACTGATTCTTTTCTCTTTAAGCATTAACTTCATTTTTATTTATTGCATCATAAAGAATAGAGACCAAAGTACAATTCAAGAGACAACCATGGTTTTCCAAAGACTTCCACTAACAACTGATAAGTGACAGTAGAGAAGAGTAAACTAAAGAAAGGGAAAACGAAATGGAAAAAAAGGATATTCAAGCATCAAAGACATACAAGTACAAGTTAAAAATGAAAAAGAATTCGCAGAGATCCTGAAGTCATACCCAGAAGTATTTACATTAACTAAATGAAAGGGCTAGACTCTTATATATTAACATGTATTTTAGATCGGGGGTCCCTAGAGGGCTCAATGCGATCAAATTAATATTATTATTAATTGCATCAGATTTTTAGTTTATTATGCACTTTAAATTTAAGTGGAATGTTTTTTTTTAATTTCTGATGATAATTTCTGATATATTGTATGACAATTTTGATATGAGTAAGATAATTCCAGCTCGCTTTAGATTCTCGATAACAGTGACATCAAACTTATCTACCAAATGCATACCTTTAGCATTTCCTTAAATCATTAATGAGTTAATTATGTATCTTTCTATAATAATTACTCAAATAAATATAGAACATTTTTTTCTTTTGAATTATCATTGATTATTTTCTAATTGTTGTTAATTGAAAAAAAGTGATAGTTTGGCATTATAAATTATGTTTTTTAGCCATTAAAAAAAGAGAGTATTATAAATTTTAAAAGATATTTCTATTAAATTACTGATAAAATTAAAAGGTATTCTAGGAACGTTCAGCTTTCGAATAGTTTGAGTTTTTCCAGGTGATAACTTATAAAGTTTAACTTTTTAAAAGTAAATTGTAGGAAAAATTTTCATTATATATTTTATAGTTAATAAAACATTAAAAGTTGTAATATTCAATAATAATTTATGAGAAAAATATTTAAATATTATTATAATGAAAAGTGGGACAAAAATATTTAATCTTTTTAAATTATACACTTTTATAAATGACTTATTTTCATCTTTTTTTTTATGCATAAAAACTCTTTAATTTTAATATTTAAATTAATTATAAGTATTTTTTTGATTGTTAAAAAGAATATATTAATAGCTTTTTATAATAATATGATTGATTATATTTTATAATAAATAAAAATACAATGGGTAATAATATTGATTTCTCACCGTTGATTTTCATTACGTATAGATGAGTTACGTTCAGTACAATTATTGAAATTTTTCAAATATTACTTCCAAATACTCCATCATAATTAAAGATATTTTATTTGAATCGAAAGAAAAATATAGATCTGAATTATTCTTAACACTAAGGGATTAATTGAAGTAAACTTCAAAATTGATATAAATCTGGCAATAATATTATATATTTTTAATGACTTGATACTTTTCCTTCTTATTAATTTTAAAAATCACTAATGTAATGACCTTCAATTCTTACATATTTCCTACAAGCCACCTTAAATTGTAGTCAAAAATCTTTAAATTTCGTTTTAAAATGTTAACATTAGATATTTTTATAAATCTGGATTTATTACACATCTCTATGTACCTTAACAATTTAAATTTATAATACGAAGATATAATTATTGTAAAATGAATATACTTTATATCAAATTATTCGTAAAACTGAACTTTTTATTGAAGTTATCTTATTAAAAGATTAAAATATATTTCATGTCTTTCTTAAACATTATTTCAGTCATTTTTATCTATAAAGTATTATGTAAATTGAGAAAATATTTTTAATTAAATGCATGTTTTAATAATAATAATATTTTAAGTTAATTCATTTTTATAACACCATTTAATCTAAGATATTCTGTTTTTAGATTTTATTCATTTATTAGTGCATATTGTAATTAATAAAAGAGTAACAGAATTATAATTAAGTTTGATTAACTTTAGCACAAATTAAATTGTATAAATAATATAATAAAAAAATAAAAAATAAAACTCTGATAAGTCTAATTGATATCCCTGCATAATGAGAGACATAACGAATTAAGCCCGCCAAAGCAATAAATTTAACTTTTCTCGATACCATTAAAGTAGTCACACAGATATTCATAAACAAAGGATAGGTGATGTTAGAATATGAGATAAACTATCTAATTCAAAGCATCAATAACTCAAATATTATTTAGCACTCTTGGTTTACACTGAGTTAAGTCTAAGTTGAATATCACTCGTAATACCGACAATACTTGCGATTATAAGTGAAATAGATAGGATAATGGTTAGTATTTCGAATGACTTTACTGTATTGATTTTTTAAGCACATGATTTCACAATCCAATTGTAATTGAAGCTATAAGTATAACGGAAGAACTATGTCGCTTAAATCAGTATTAATTTCTTTTTCATGTGATCGTGGTACCCTTGGTGCGTCTAAGTTTTAGCGGAGCTTTAAAAACTAAAGTGTAAGGGAACTTAATTTAAAGACAAAAAAGAGATATGCTATTAACGATAAAGAGGGGCACAATAATTCTTGGCTAGTCTAATGGAAAGTATTAAATAAAAATTGTTGAAAAATCGAATTAAAATAATTAATAAAAAATATACTGCCTCATATTTAATATTAATTTATTTATAATTCATTTGAAATAGTAAATATTTTGAAATTGAGTAAAATAAAATATAATTGCATTATAAGATATTTAATAATTATGTTGTCAAGGACAAAAAATAAATTAATTAATTATTGGCTATCTTAAAATAAATTAAATTGATATTATATTGTATTTAATTAATCCTTATTTTTTGTCCTTAACAATATAATTATTAAATATCTTATAATGTAATTCCATTTTTGGCCCATTATACCTTTTTTATATATAAAAAATATTATATTCTACTCAATCTCAAAATTTTATCTATTTCGAAAAGGAATTCACAGAGTCACTTTTACCCCAGCAAGAAATGCTTCATATTTTATATAAGATGAAGCTACATTAAATTTATAGGAAAGCATAAACTTTCAATGAGATAAATGATTTGTAAAAGACAACCAAAAAAAAAAGAAAAATGCGAAAGGCTCTTTTGTAAATATTATAGTATTGTCTTTCACATCTTTGAGTCTGATATCCATCAGCTTAGCAATTTTATAAAGAGATGGATGGAACCATCGAAGTCTCTGTTTTCATCAGTTTATGATGGCTTTGATTTGCAATATTGAAATATAATATTAATTTAAAAATAATTTAATTCATAAGACACTCATTATCATTGATCTGATGAAAGTGATTAAAATTACAAATAAATTGGCTGATTTAATAATTTTCTTTGAATGAAAAATGCCCACATTTAGTCAAAACTATGTCTATACTATTAAAATATTAAGAATAAAAAGTAAACAAGCAAAATTTATAGCATAAAAAATTATTTCAATAAATTTCCCAATAATTCAGAGAATAATTAAACTCCCAGGTAAAAAAATTAACCTCTCAATTTCATTGATTGTATGCCCTTTCTCTTTATTTTACTATCTGTAAATTTTTAGCTGAATTAAGTAAAATTGGTCAATTTCCCAAAATAAATCAATAATCTAAAATTTATACATGCTATTTCAATAATAATCATTTATAATATAAAAAAATAGCACGTGTCTAAAAATCAATGAAATTTTGAGATTCTGTCGAATAAATAGAATTAATAAATCAACTTTTAATATACTCTTTTTAAATGAAATTAAACTTAAATAAAATTAAAGTTAAAGTATATCGAATAAATTTGTATATAAGTATGAATCAATAATATTGTTCTCTATAAAAAATTATAAAATTTTTAATTCTTAGTATAAAGCAAGAAAATATGTAATTAAATTTTGATATTCAAATATTAATAATTTATGAACTTTAATTTTATTATACTTAATTTCATTTAAATAGAGTATATTAAAAGTTGATTTATTAATTCTATTTTATTCTGCAGTATCTCAAAATTTCATTTATTTTTAGATACGTGCTATTTTTTTATATTTACAAATGAAATTGCGTGTATAAATTTTAGATTATTGATTTAATTTCGGAAATTGACCAATTTTACTCATTGTGAAGATGTGAAAATAGTATGATGTTTAATTTCAAAGATTATTATGAAAGGGATAAATCAATAAGAACAATTAAATGTAATTTCCAGATTATGATTAAATAAATAAGAATAATAATATAAAATTTTTATTATTGATATAACTAATTATGATTAAGAAACATGTCAAAGTGAACAAATTTTTAATAATCTATAATAAAATATCGGCTTGCAATTTAACTAAAAGCAATTATAAAACTTAAACTACAATAAAATCTAAAAACAAAAATATATCAATTAATAATGTTAATATTTTAATAGATAAATGATTATTGGATAAAAGATAAAAAAAATGAAATATTTTATAAGTTATTAATTAATGAAAGAAATTTTATGTATAAATGACTTATAATTTATTAATTACAATTTATAATAGGAAATCAATAATTTAAAATGAAATAAATAATTAGGAAATGGAAACCTTTAGAGATCAACGCTGATGGAGCGGTTACACTCACAAAAATAGTAAGTTACAAAAAACAAATCTAAATTTTTTTTATAGAGGTCCAACCCAGTAAGAGCCGGTGTAGCAGTCGACAGACAACTCGTTGCAGAATTGAACAGAAGAGAGATTCAACGAAATCAAGTAGGAATTGTCCGATTATCTTAAAAAGAGTGGTTAAACTAAGTAACGTTCTTATAATTCATATTTTGATTATTATAATAAGTATTCTGTAATGCTGATTAAATTTCCATTTTAAAATAAATTTGTTCACTTATTTTTCATAAATACTACCATAGTCAATAAATAAATTTAAAACTTAGATCGTCATTATAATTACTTCTTATAATAAATATTATTAAAACTTGTCTATGAAGCTGATGATTTTTATGATCTTCTAAAATATTTGAATTTTTCTAATTGTAAAACTAGTTAGTTACTTGTAAAAGTTTCAAATTTCACAAAATGCCACCTAAATACAGAAAATTAAACAATTTACATGGCAAAGTATTAATATTATTCAATAATCTGCAATATTTTTTATTTATCTTCCTATTTTTTTAATAATTTATTACTATAGTTTCTTTTAAACAGATATATTCGATTTTCTTTTATATTAATTTCAAGTTAAAAATTGTTTTTAAACTAAAATAGTAAAAATAATAAATTATGATTTTTCATTTAAACCGTTAATTATTGACTTAATTTAATGCAAGTTTTTAAGGAAAAATTAGAAGTATTGGGCGGTACCTGTCTCACCACCACACTTTTTATATATAATTTTTTTATTCAAAAAAGTCACAGATCTGGTCAAATTTGGATTGAAAATCCACTAATAAATTGATTAAAATAATTTTTGGAAAACTCTTAAGATGAGTAAAACAAAAAATAAATGGGTATTGACGTCAGCGCTTGCTACCTGACGTCACCGTTCGCTACCTGACGTCACCATTCGAGACATGACTTCACAGCTCGTACATGACGTCAGGGCATACCTAGTGACGTCGGGACATACCACATGACGTCAGGAAAAATGACATGACGTCATGACTCGCTACATGAACTCATGCCTTTGTTAAAGATTTTTATAATATGAAATTTAGTAAAAAATCAAAATATGGTTTTAAATATAAAACTTTAAAGTCTATTATTATAATTATTATTAATATCAAATTTGAAAACAATAAAAATTTCTAAAGAACTATTTTAGAAATTTTTTGCTATTTTTTTTGTAAATATCAATTATTTTATTTAAGGATTATATTTTTTACGATCACATTAAACAAATATTCAGATTACCTATTCTAACGATTTTTAATTGTCTTTTGATTTAGTCTAAGTGTTACAAATAAGTTGGTATATACAATATATTTTTTTAAAACCTCAAATATTTTAATTTAAAAATATTTAGTATATAATCTTTTTTGTTATACTTATTTGATTTAAATAAGTATAACAAAAAAGATTGGAAACTATTTGATCTTATCCATGGAAATCACTTCTCAGGAGAGATGATGGAAACGATATCAAAGCAGATGGAGGAATACAATTCAATTAAAATAAATTGTGAATCATGATTATGCCACCAATAGTCATGAATGACAAAGGGATTTAAAGCCTGAAGAAAATCATTGGGTCTCTCGACAATGGCAAGTACTGGCGAGACACAGATGCGGTGGAAGGCGTAGTTATTCATATAAGCTGCTAGAGTAATTTATAGAATAGCAAATACTGGGGGATTCTGAAAATCAAGAAAGGAACTTAGTCTCTGGAAATACATGACACAAGGATATCAATAGGGAGCTTGGCTCTCATACAAAAGCATTTAGGCAGGTTAAGTGAAGTTCTAGAAGAGACTGTTGGGAAGGAATTCAAAATCTACAAATTAAATAGTTTGGCAAATACGAACTAAGTGAAAGATATTGAAGACTGCAGGATTATGGCGATTCTAATATCTCACCACCTAGCTATGGAATTGCAAGGTGAACCAGTATTTCAAATGTTCGTTAAAGACTGGATAAATATGTAGAGATACTACATGATGACCTGGAATAGGGATTCATGAAGATGGAGATCGCTAGATCAGGAATTGCACGGAGTGACGAAGAGATGGGGAGAGAAACCAAAAAAAAGAACAACAAAATATGGGAGCTTGCTAACGAGGGATTAGAGACCTACATATTCAACACCTAGATTGACCAATGGGACGAAGTAGTAATGAGAGAAGACCCAATAGGATAAATAGAGAGGGAGCTTGTAGCAAGCGAATATATATTCAGTCAGTTAATGGACGAAATCCCGGAAGTAGAGGGACTCCTATTTGGCAATGAGGTGAAGACCAGCAAGAAAAGAGGGAAGAGGAGGCAGTCAACATGAGCACTGATGACAACAAGAATAACAGCCTAGAAGGAGCAGAGAAACAATCGAGAGTAATAGATGACTTGGAAGGAAGTGGATAGGTGAATCAAATATAAAAAGTATAAGATAGAATCAATCACGAGGAACCGCAACTGTCCACGTTCAAATAAAAACAGATCACTATAATATACTTTGGATAATTTATTGCACGCACCTGATATTTAAATTATATTTAATTTTACCATCAAGTATTTTACTACTACTACTAAGTATAAAAAAATGATCTTTCAATAATAAGATAATTAAATCCATATTTTTATAAGAATATAAAAATCCCTCCTAAAGTTAGATAACTCTTGAATTTATCAAATTTCTTCATATTAATATTTGGGGTTTTAATGAAAATTTAAGGATTTAGTAAAACTAGAGATTTTTGTTAATACAAATCCTTTTGTATTAACTTTTTTTAATATTACTAGTTAAATCTTAATGTACTTTGAATAAGGACTATTTTATATGTAAATTGACTTACTGTTTGTTTTAAACTTTAAACATCTATTAAATATAAATACTTACAAATAAAAATTATGAAATTCAACATTAAATAATAAAATTCGAGATCTAAAATTAAAAATTTCTAAATCCTATATTATATAACGATTTATTATCTTGCTTCTCAATTAATAAAAAAAACATATAATATTTTATATTAACTAATTCAAATGTATAACACAATAATTAAAATATATTTTGGCTTAAGTTTTAAAAATATAATTTTAACAAAGTTTAATAAGTTTGAGAATTATGTACCAAAAAATTGTTATTATGTTCTTTTGAAATTTTTATTGTTTTCAAATTTGATATTAATAATAATAAATCTAATATTCTCTTTGGATTTTTATTTAAACCATATTTCGATTTTTTACTAAATTTCATATTATAAAAATCTTTGACAAAGGCATGAGTCCATGTAGCGAGTCCTGACGTCATGTCTTTTTTCCTGACGTCATGTGGTATGTCCCGACGTCACTAGGTATGCCATGACGTCATGTACGAGCTGTGACGTCATGTCTCGAATGGTGACGTCAGGTAGCGAACGGTGACGTCAGGTAGCAAGCGCTGGCGTCAGTACCCAAATAAAATAGTTTTAATCATGAAATTTACTTAATTTCCACTTGGGTTTAAGAATAAAAGGAAGTCATTTTTTAATGGATAAAATTATAAAATATGGATTATATTTTATTGTATGACTCAATGGAATTTCTTTTGAAGATGAATCTGGATGAAAACCATTATCAATATGTTTAATAAACTAGATTGTACTAAGAAGAATCCAGATTCATTTTCAAAAGAAATTCCATTGAGTCATACAATAAAATATAAACCATATTTTATAATTTTATCCATTAAAAAATGACTTCCTTTTATTATTAAATCCAAGTGGAAATTAAGTAAATTTTATGATAAAAACTATTTTATTTTTTGTTTTACTCATCTTAAGAGTTTCCAAAAATTATTTTAATCAATTTATTAGTGATTTTCAATCCAAATTTGACCAGATCTGTGAATTTTTTGAATAAAAAAATTATATATAAAAAGTGTGGTGGTGAGACAGGTACCGCCCGAAGTATTAGTAAAAATTCCTAATCTTTAATTATAATTTAAGAGAAATGGCAAATTCGCAAGCTGATCCTAGTAGCTTATTGAATATTTAAAAAGCTTAATACAATATATGATATTAATAATAATTTAACTTCTTAGCATATAACATGTTATTATATCGATCTTTGATTTTTAAATATCATAAATTTTAGAATTTGTGGGGATGACATAAAATTATAATTTGTAGAGATAAATTTTAGCTTAAGCTAAATGTATTAAGTGAAATATTTGGAAATTTTTAATAAAATGAGGAATTGACGTCACTTACAAGAAACGAGCCTCACCCTTGAGTATAGACGGACATCAAAAGGCATATTTATTTTTATTCTTTTACTATTTCAATATTTGGAATTCAGGATTCTATGATAAATGTAAAAATAGAAAAAGAAAAGAAATTTCTTAAAATTAATTAATATTTCAATATTATTAATTTAATCACAATTAATTTGTTTTTAATTTACTAAACTTTCCTTTTGTAGATAAATAATGATTTGGTTAATAACGAGTAAACAAAGTCAAATAAGATTCAATAATCTTTGCAATATTTAAAAATATTCCTTTTTGATTTGAATTAATGTGAGTGATAATACATTTTGTAAAAATATTAAAGTTATAAGTGTATTTATTTATCTAATAAATTAAAAATAATTTACATAAAATGTTTCTTCTCTATAAAATAAGGCAAAGTGCATCATGATATATTTCTTTTAATTCTCTTGAGTATTTGACTTTATGCAAACAATATTGTTGTAACTTAGCTTAAATTTTGTAGAATACTTATATAATATAAACTCTTTGAAACAAATATTAACACATCTAAACCTGTTGTGGGAGGATGTTTTACTCTCTTTCTCAAATATCTGATATAATTTTTCTCAAAAATTTTAAGGGGTGTTATATTTTGATTAAGCTTTACTTTTTGAATTTATTCCTTCTTTATGAGAGATTAAAAGTCAAACATTTTAGCATTGATAAATTAGCATTTATCATAATGAATTATAAAGTCACCCATGTTCAATTTAGTTTCTTACGTTTATTCTTTCATGGGCCAAATATAAATCTATGTCATTTACATAACTTCTATTTTTTCCTTACTTTAAACAAGGATATACCCCAAAGGTTCATATAGAATCTTCAAGTTGTAATACAAAGAAAAGACGGGATGTCTTATATCCTAGTTGATTGTCCTCCACTAATATTAAATTTTGTTCCTTATTATATTATATATATATTAAATAACAAGAGTTATTACAGGTATTCAGATATAATTAACATCTTATCTCGTTAATCATTTGCATGAGAATCATTAAATATCTAAGATAAGTGTCTCTAAATTCTATTCAGTTTTATAAAAGCTTTCTATTGTAAGATTTATTAGTTACTAAATAGGGGTTTACATAAATTTTTGTGTCATAAATCTGGAAGAATTTAAATCATATTTGTCGGATTCTTATATTGATTCAAGTAGTTAAATAGTCAAAATTAACAAAAAGGTCTACTACTTAATCTTCTTGAACTGAAGCAATATCTAATCATGGTATGTAGAAATTTATATCCCTGCTCATAATAGGGTCTAAGGTTGTAATATTACACATCATTACAGCTTAAGTTCTAATTTAATAATCAATGAATATAAAACTAAAAAAATTTATTATTTTGCTCTGAAACTAATAGGATATCAACGCATACCATGAAATTAAAATTTTAGGACTATAGATTGTTTTAAAAAATAACTATTAATTAACTTTCAATTTTTAAAAAAATAAATTGCTGATACAATATAGCAATTACATGAAAGTTTCATCACAAGGCTGAATATATTATCAAAAATACATTGAATATTATTATTATACTTGGATTTGATTAAACGAAAGTTTACTATTGAGGTTATGTTAAGAAGCTAGTTAGTCTTTATAATTTTGTTTTAGTTATTAAATAACCATACACTGCTGGATAGAGGGATGTTGTTGATAATTAGGAAAAAATCCTCTTTACTAAAATTTAATGAATAAATTATATGAATAAATATTTATTTATTTTTTTTAATTTATGTAAAGTTATTTTTATTTTTGTAAATAAATTTAATAATATAATATATTTCTAATGAGAAACCAATGAAAATGTATTATTAATCTTAATTTAATATCTTATTTTATAAATAGGTATAATTATTATTTAACAAAATACTTATTATATTTCTATGACCATAATAATCTCAAGGAAAAAACTATATAGTTGCTGCTTCAAAAATTTATGCTATAATTGATTCCATAGATTCCGAGATTTGAATTGCCATACTATATTTAAATTAGAATCTTTTGAGACAAGATACCAAAATAGACTGAAATAAAAGATTGAAAAGATCGATTGCTAAATTATCATTTAAAGATTAAACAAGATTAAATTTGAGAAAAATACAATCATAATCTTTTATACTTACCTAATGTGATAAATTAACTTATTTTTGTTGATGAAAAGAAGGAAAATGTTATCAAATAAAAAGCTAGGAGCTATAATAGAGTACCTGCTGTTTGTTCCTATATTTAACAAATCAATTATAAATAAAATTAAAAAATTCAAAATGATCCAAATAAAACTCCATAGATCAATTAAGAAATGAGAATTGGAGTTAAGAACAATTGAATTAAAAATTAATTATTATTATTGGCTGAAAATAAATATAATTAGACTCAAATCAAATTTACACACCCTGATTGGATTATCTTATAAGGACAATTAATCGAGCCAATAGTTTCAATAATTAGACCAAACATTTTAATTATACGCCAATACTATTTATTTAATCCTTAATTTAATTGTTCTTAACTCCAATCTTCGCTTCTTAATTGATCTATGGGTTTTATAAATTGAGAAAATATATAATACTCTTAAACAAATTTTAGAGCATTTTTCTTAAATATGGGGGGGGGTCTAAATCGGTGCAAAAAAATTTTCAAAATCCTAAGTCGGTGCAAAATTTTTTTTCGCAAAAACATCAAAATCCCTAAGTCGGTGCATGATCAATTTTTGACATTATTGATATATTTTATTATCCTACCCCACATAAAAAGTATCATTATTAACTAAAATTTATGTCTCAGCTTCTGAATCGAACTCCTTCATTAAATTTCGATCATAGGACACTTATAATATTATTACAAAAATATTTTTTCTCTGTGACAGATATTTGTTTAAGTAAAATAAAAAAATATTATTTCATATTTTAATATCTAATTGGTCTGTAATTAAAAAAATTGGGGATTAAGAACATCATAATTATTCGCTAAATTTAATAATGTCTGACCTTATGATAAAAACCATTGACTCAATTAATTGGCTTTTTTTAAATACTCTAATCAATATGCACGATTTTTTTAATACCAGACATCATTAAGTTTAGCGAATAATTATGATGTTCTTAATACCCAATTTTTTTAATTACAGACCAATTAGATATTAAAATATGAAATAATATTTTTTTATTTTACTTAAACAAATATCTGTCACAGAGAAAAAATATTTTTGTAATAATATTATAAGTGTCCTATGATCGAAATTTAATGAAGGAGTCCGATTCAGAAGCTGAGACATAAATTTTAGTTAATAATGATACTTTTTATGTGGGGTAGGATAATAAAATATATCAATAATGTCAAAAATTGATCATGCACAGACTTAGGGATTTTGATGTTTTTGCGAAAAAAATTTGCACCGACTTAGGATTTTGAAAAATTTTTTGCACCGACTTAGACCCCTTCCCCCTTAAATATACAATAATCAATCAAATTTTATTTTCATTTACAAAAATGATACAATAAAGATTATCCATTAATATTGACTTTCTCTTTTGGTATTATTAATATATTTAACAATATTATTGACAGCATAGCAACTGCTACTACCACCTAACTTGAAATTTAACTACTGTACCAATACTAGAAACAGCTCAGTCCGAGCAGACTTCAAATCATTTTTTACTACACTAAAAATATTGTAAATAATTGCATCATCACTCAATTCATTTATGTCCTGTTTCATATAATTTTACTGTATTTGATGTAACATTTCCTGTTGCTTAACCCTGCTTCTACAGTTGTTTTAGAATTATTAAATTGTAAAATTAAATTTATTTTTAAACTTAACTAAATAAAATAATTATAAAATGAGAATTTTTATTCATAGGTAAAAAGAGTAAGAAGAGCCTTCTTCAAAACTTTATCATTTAATGTGAGAATTTATCGATGATATTAAAATGTTTATGGTTTGACTTTTATTTAATGCTTTGAAATAATATAATTACTTATTTTTTAAATCAAATCAGACCTATTTGAACCTTATCAAAATTTCACTTCAATATTTATTATTTTACTTCTAATATATTTAAAGTAATAATATTAGTAATTAATTATTAAATAACATTCCTACATTTAAATAGTTAAGGAATTATTGTAGGCCATGAATGTGATCTGTGCAAAGAATAAATCTAATCAAGTTAAAAGACACGCGTGATTAAGTTTAATTTCGTAACTGGATTAAATCATAAATCATATACATACGATTTTATAAGGGGTAGAAAAATTAAAAGGAGAGCAGAATTACAGAAGCATCAGTAAATTGCAGAATATCTAGTTTCTGAGAATTTCCATCGTTTACCAATTTAAAGAAAAATGGTAACTAAAAGTTCGTTTTTATGCAATACTTGTCAGTAAGTTGAATAAGAATTAAAAATAGCAGAGATAAAGTGATATAAAACAGAGACATATTGATTATTTGGTTACATCTATGAGGAATATCTAATAGTTACTTAATTTATAACTAATTAAAGTTTTCTTTGAATCAGCAACGCTTTAACTTATTAATTATTTATAATTATAATATAAGGTTTTCATTGTTGAACTTAAAAACTATGTTTAAATATTTAGTTAATTAATCATTCGTAAAGTAGAAATAATTTATAGACATTATAATTTTAACAAAAAATAATTAATCCAATCCACCAAATCCAGCAAGATTATTGAAATTAATCAACTATCGAATCATAAATATCAGAAAATTAACTAAATAACTATTATAAAATTAGCTGTCCTTTACAAATACTAAGAATTTAATTGAATAATCTCAAGCTGAATTTTCTATCACTATTATTTTAATATTTAATAACTTAAGTCCTGAAAACCATAAATATAAATATAAATTCATTTATATATTTATCCAATTTTAGGTTTTTGAAATTCTTTTGTAATATCTCATTTAACACTTTGCTGAACTTATTCATCTAATGTTGAAAATAATTAGATAATCAGGTAATTAATTTATGAAGATTTATCTTTGCCAAAATTATCAATTAAATCCCTAACTTATACAAAAGATGATTGAAGGCTTTAGGCTCTAGAAATTTTATTTTCATTCACACTTCAATTTTTTAATTTTATATATGAGTTTAATTACGAAAAATTAAATTACGCTTTATATTCTTATTTTAATGATAAACAAGAGGCAACCAATGCATTGGAGATTGATAAGATCAAACCAAGAGAAGCAACTGGAGCTGCAAACGATGAAATCAGAAAAGAGGAATGTGCTATAGACAACTAAGAAGAACTGGAGCAAAAGATTCGGAAATGAGTGAGCAAAGAACCGCACTGACTTGCACCTTGCATTTAGAAAAGCTCTTAGTGACCACACCAATATAAACGAAGTTGTTTTTATTTCGTACTTTTTTTATTTCCATAGTTAATTATCATTAGTAGCTCCTAATCATCTATTCATTGACTTCTCTAATTACTAATTTTTGTTAGTTTATGGTGAATTATAGTGTAAAAACTACAAATTCTGATAAGTTGCTAGAAAGTAATGACTTTATTATTTAGTATATAATTATGAAAATGAATTTTAATGAAAAAGATGTGGGGCAGTCTAAATTAACTAAAATTTTTGCATTAATCTCAGCTAAGTATCTTTAAAATTTGAATAATATGTAATATATTAAAGAATATCCTTATAATTAATCAAAGTATTATCTATTAATTCCTATTTTAATTTTGATCAATTTTTCATTGCAAGATAACCTTACTATATATTTATTGAGTAGAATACTAAAGCAATATCCAATTATCGAGCATTGATGATCGCTTTTAACTTAATAGAGAAAACTTAAAACAAGGAAGTTATTAAGAAAATAACTTAACTGTAGATTTAACTGTACTAAATTTTAATCAAACAATTTAGTCAGCTAAAATTGCAAGTAAGAAATTCAAAACTATTACTCCTATTGTCACTTGGAAGACAATATGCCTGCAGGTAGAAATGTTAAACAGCTAAAGGAAGGAAACAAAGAGATGCAATATTTTTTATGAAGTATTAGACAACAAAATCTCAAGATATGAGAGCATCAACTTTAATGGAAGCATCAACAAATGAATTCATAGTATCTTATGAATTGTTAAAGTTTTAATGAAAATAAATATTTAATTAGTTGAAATTGTTAGGCCAAGATAAAAATAACAAATAAATCATATCATAATCAATCTTTTCAAATTAGTTTCTTAAAAATTTCATATAGATTAATTATTAAATTAATGGAGGTCACTTCAAAGACTATTTAAGTAAGTAATTAATTATATTTTATCTTATCGATTAGAATAATTTATATTAATCAGAATCTATTAAAATATAATAATATTTATATATTTTGTTAACAAGTTTTCTATATTAAATTTGATAATAGTTACATTTATGTATAGTTCCTAGAATATAATTGTATAATTGTGCATATTTAATTATTCTAAAAAATGGTTATTTTGGTAGTAAATTAAACTGAGTATTACTAACTGTAATTTAATTTAAGGATTGATGTAAGCCACTCACTGCCAACAACCAATACTCTTTATAAATTCATTATTTTTGTATTAAACAATTAAAGATTTGCTTGTTAGTTTTAAGCAGCGTTTATAAATGCAAACCTACAAGTCAAATGTTTTTAAAACTCTTTTATTTTTTTTTACCAAAAATAAAAATTAAATAAATTAGGGCAAAACACAGCAAGTTTACTTGAATGACAAACCTAATTTATATCTTAATATAATATTTAAAATAAAAATTTATGGCAATAATATATTATAAAATCTAATAATTTTCTTGCATATTACTATTTTCATTTATTTATTGATTTAAAATATAATATATTTACAACAATCTACATTCAAATTATGATATGTGATTGGTTTAATAACTTTTTTCATAATATCTTTTTGGATAAAATGCAAAGTCTATTTATACCTCTGAATTTTTTTAGCAAAATGCATAGTATATACTTCCAATGCTGTCATATTGTGAAAAATTGTTGCATTTAGCTCATCTTTGAAATCATTTTTGATTATATTAATAAATAACGCATGTATTGATTTTTTAATATAAATTTGTGGACAAAGCCTGATACCTTTGGAGGGTTGCTTACCTTTAGTATAATTTATTTCCCTTTTTATTAATTTTCTAATGACTTTTATCAATTAATTAACTTTCTGAATTTAATAACTTCTCTTATTATTATAATAATTAATAACATAATAGTTAATTTGATTAATTTATACTTTTTTTTTATATAACTAAATTCTCAAAAATAATAAATTTATTCGAAAAAATAATTATTATAATTTATTTTTATTGAGTTTTAATTTCTCTTCTTTTTGTCCTTTAATGATTCAGAAAATATTTAGTCTATTCTCACTTAAGTTGATTGTAATGAGTTCTTGTGAGGAATATTATAGTTTAGCAATTGATTTTAAATTTTTGCTGCAACTACTTTGGCTTAATAGAATCCACAAAAGCATCATATTTTAATAAAATTAGAACAAAATATTTGCTAATACACTTTGAATTTAAAGTTGTAATTTAAAAGAATATTTGTTAAGATGCAACTTACAATAAATTTTCATAGAAAATCTAAAATAACTCCACTATTTGCACGAATATTATCTATTTTATCAATAATTTTTAGAAAGGTTTTCTATGTTTATAGATTATAATTATATTTAATTACTAGTCTCCTGTATTTTTTAATATAAAATTAAAAATTATATTTATAAGAAATATGACGATCATATAATGAAAAATAACTATAATTTTAACTAACTCACATCTAGGCATCAAAAGAGCTACAATTATATGCTGTCCTCAGTTTCTTTCTTTATTTGATTTTATCTCTTAGGGACATTTCTATTTCTTAGTATATTTCCTTTTTCTTTTCCATTTATTTTCTTCATGACTTTGATATAGTTATTTAGTCATCAATCATTTTAGTTTTTGGTTGTCTCAGGAGATAATTCTTATTTATTTTGAATTAAAATTAATTAAGTTATATAATAGATTCAAAGCAGGGAGAATTAAGTTATTCTAGGTTTTTCTTGAAGATACCTGCGAGATTCGTGAGAGGCTTTAATTTGATAGTTACTTGATTTGACAAAGGGTTATAGTCATTGGCGAACGCTTAGATTGCAATTGTGTTTATCTAGTTTCTTACTGTATAATTGAAAGTATTTAAGTTACTACATTATTTCTTGAACGCTTTAGTGAAATCCAACAATTAAATTAGTGCAAGGATCTTATTTGTGTTAAGTTTAATGTTAATACTTTCAATTCCGCTCTAAAATAGACTATATTATTTAACTATGAATAAGCTGCCTGATTTCTTAGTGCGGCTAACTTTTTGCTTTCAAACATGTAATTCGACATTTTTAGTGGGTCTTTTACCAGCTGAAATCCTTTAGCTTAGGTCCATTCCATTTATGTTTGGTTCTCTCATGCGAATGCATAGTGAATCTTGATGTTTAAAACTCAATTCATATTTGGTTAGTAGTTTTTCTTCTCTGTCATTATTTCTTCAACCTCTCTATTTATAGAGCGGTTGCTGTTGGAATCTTGACCTTTGATAACTATAGTATTTGAATGTCATCTCATTCAAAGTTTCAAGTATTTTCTATTTCCTGTAAGGGTTAGATAAGTCCTAAGGATTCTTATAATTTTTGGGAGATTATCATCCTTGCTTGAGTACAAATAATCTCATAAATTTGTTTTAAAATATGAGTAAATTAATATAAAATAAGCATTTTTTATTTCAATATAATTAAGGAAATTTTAAATAAATTTAAATTTAATGCTTTTGTTGATTAAATCCAAAATATTGGGAATTTATAAATTAAAAACACAAAATAACTGATATATAAAAGAGATGAATATATTAGTACAGATAAAAATGCAAAAATCCTTAAATAAAAAGGAGAGATGTTGCAATTTTATTTTTATATTTAATAACTGTCTTTTATTTATTTAATGACAACATTTTTTTATTTTATGTTTTTCTAAATTGTTACAGTTTAGCGAACAACTACGTTTGTGTTAAATTAACATTCAGTAAATTTTGTAATTAATAAACTTCAGTTTTTATACAGAGGGAACTCTCTACACAATTTAAACACATCCCCTAAAGTTAGTGATAATATTCTTATTTAGATAAAATTTCTCTATAAAAAGAATTAACAGAGAAATTTAGTGTAAATTTATGAAAAAAAGACTTATTTCTGATAATTTTGCTATAGAATTGAAAAATAGAAGAGTAACTTACTGTTATCATATCAACAATAAAAATCTTCTTAATGATCCATTTTCAATTTAAAAATGTGAAAATATATTCTGTTAATACTTATTTTCCAATTAAAATTATATTTCAAAAAGTTCATTCATATTAATTAATGTATCATGCAGTTTTTTTAAATGTACACATATTATAAAATCACTATTAATAAATTATAAAATACAAAATTTATTTCCACCAAAAAAATTCAACTTAAAAGCTAGTTTCTTTATTTGAAAACAAATTTATTTAATTCCTTACTCCAATTTTAAATTTTAATTAAACTTAATTAGAGTAATTTTTATTTACGTATTGCCTTAAATAAAAAAAAAATATTTTAATTGCTCTTTTCAAAAATAGGTAAATTGCAGTAGTACCAAAAATCATATAATTTAAATATAAAGAAATGTACTAATTTAATTAATCATTTAATTCACTCAAACTTTTACATTTTAGTGAAATCAGTATTGTCTAGTAGTAGCTGCAGGATATGCTGGATCAGATCTTAGTGCAATATAGTCACTAGGGGTAGTAGGAGATGTAGGAGTAAATGAGTATTAAGTAGGTAATATTGGAGGAGAGAGCTGGGCTTTAATTTCCTCAAACTGTCATGAATTGTACCACTTAAATAGTTGTAGTCTTAGTTATTGTGGGTTTGGTGCATTTCTCTTTGTAATTGTTCTTAATTTTAATTGAGCATCACTACTTATTATAGAGTTCTAGCAAATTCATTGAGATGCAGTTAATATAGAAACTGAAAAGGATATCTGCCCGCTTAGACTACCAAACATTCTGGATAGTCTTCGCAATAAATTGATAAATAAATAGAGTGTAAATAAATGGTTAAACATTTTTTAGCTTATTTTTGAGCACTACATAAAATTGCTATTCGTTCATGAAAAAATATATTACGATTAGAAAATATATTATCATTTAGGTATATAATTATTATTGTAAATATTATATAGTGTGAATTTGATTGAGCAATCTTAACATAAATACAAATTTTCTATAAATCTTTTTGAAATTTTTAAAAAGTGAAAATATGATAAATGAGATTTTCTAAAAGTCTGAACTTGTACTATGCAATATATACATTTTAATTTACTTAAGATTTATTATTTATTTATTCAATCAATTATTTTTAAAACACTTAAATTTATTAGATTAAAACATATTCAAGTAAAAAATGTTAATTGGACATCAGGACACTTGTTATAATTTGGTATAACATTTAAATAATTTAATAATGATTATAAAATTAGTAAACATTAAGTTTAATAAAGCAAAGAATTTTTCAAAATTGTAAAACAATCAAGTAATTCTAGGCAACTTTACTTAATTGTTTTACATTACTGAGAGTTTCTTAATATTAGTAAATCTGTAAATGATTAATAAAATAAATAATATCGATATTATTCAGGTAATCAATTCATTAAATTGTCCAAATATTATATAATTCTTTCCAAATAAGAGTATCACAATCACTATGTTTATCCCATTCATTTCAAACGTGATGAGTAAGTAGATTGTATCCGGTGATACCCATGAAGTCTTTGGTTCTGGTACTCAAACTGATTGCTCATATTAATGCATAGTGAAATTGGGCTTTTCGTTTTCTTTATAATTTAATAATTTTTTTTCTTCAAAAAACCAATAATAAATATATTCTATTTTGATTGATTATTCATTGAGACTATTATTGCATTAATACTTTTAATGTTTATTACTAATCGATTAATTTTATAGCTATTTAAGGCAAAATATTCGTTAGTAATTATGATTACATTACTAATTAAGTAATAATTGATAATAAATTCTTAATTTAATGTCATTTATACTTATTTTTAATTTATCATCATCTTTTTTTCATTTGAAAGCATTTTTGATATTCTTTGTAATTTTTATATTGAAAATAAACAATTTAAGGCTAAAATAATTATAACTATTCATCAAATTTACTTTGATTTCAATTAATTCTATAAATTTAAACTTTGTCTTGTGAATAAATTATCTAAATTTAAATATTTCAGTGATATCTTCTTAGTTGTTTTGTTTCAAATTTTAGTAATATTTAAATGAAAAAAGTCAAATTTTTTCATTCAAATTTCCTTTAATAAATCTTGTATCTTGCTGAATTAACTCATAAAATAGTATGTTTTAATGCTATAATTTATAGACCTTACTTTCAATAATTTTGCCACTTGTCATATTAGTTTAGCTTAGGCTAACTGTCGCTATTTATCCGTTGTTGCTGTGATATATCCATAAAAAAATTTATCCGCTTTTTTTTAAAATTCATATGTCACAAAAATAATACAAACATAAATGTTTTTCTAATGTAGAATATATTTAAATTGTTGCATTCTCAATAAATAAATGCGAGAATAGTTAAACATACAGATATAGTTACAGCATTTAGCTAGTCATTTTATAAGTTATTTGAAAGATATACTTTGGCAGTTTTATTTATAACTCCAATTTCTGGAACTTTATCATCCCTACTTAATTTTGTATATTATCGATCACATACATATCAAATTTAAAAAATGTTGAAATTAATTAATAACTGTAATATAATCAAAATTATTATTAAAATGGAATTAAATAATATCTCTGAATGCAGCATCCTCTCTGATTACTCGATTCTAAAACCTTAGAGTAAACAAAATGTAAGCAAAAATTTCAGAAAACTCTTCTATAAAAGCACTTATTTGACAATTATTAAATATTTTTGAAAATAAAAATTAAGAAATTTATCTATTAAAGAGTTAAGATGCTTAAAGCGAGAGCTGCCAAATTTCCTCTTGTAAATACTCAATTTTTGATTTTTTTAGAATAACTAAATAAAATTCAATACTTAAACCATATTTCAAACCTTAGCTAAAAATCAATTGATTTCGTAAATCAAAATGAATATAGTTTATATTTGCAAATAAATAACACAGTTTCATGCTATATTTTCATTTTAAAAAATAGTCACATATATATTTAGACTACATTTTTCATTAATATAACTAGATTTACATATATGAATTTAAAGGCAGTTTTCTGGTTATTTATATTTTAATATTTCTTATTGTTTTCTATTTTATTAATATTTTAAATTACTTGATAAATTAATAAAATAAACCACTAATAAACAACTAAATACTTATAAATTATTATTCAATAATGATTCTTGAAATTTTAAGTAAATTAGAATCAATCAATAAAAGCCTAATAAAATATTCATTAATAATAAGAAAATGGAAAAGTGTGAAATTTTTTTCATTTTCTATAAACTTTCGACATTTCTTAACTATCATGAATTTTTCTTGCTCTTTCTGGATTACTCATCTTTCACCACCACAGCTCATTAAGATAGATGAATAAGTATTAATAAAAATATATAGTAAGAAATTGTAACATACATTATTTATATTTAGACACAGCTCCTTCGTCCCCATCTTAATCATTTCGCATCTAACTAATAATTATTATTTTAAATAAATCTATTTATCAATATATAAATTAATTAATCTATAAAATAAGGTCAACATGAAAAGAAAATATTCAAAGAGTTTTATAAATTTAAACGAAATTCTATATGGATTTATGTTTTAAGGTTAACCATCCATAAAATAGTTTCATAGTACTTACATTCAATAGTTTGTTGAAATCAATAATACTTACCATAATTTTTTATAGGATCTTAAATTATAAGCTGAATGACTAGAGTAGAATGATATACTTTATTAAATTTTGGTGCGATGTATAGTCTGTTTGGGGGGGGGGGGGTTTCGTGCCAAGGTTTATGATAAAAAAATATTTTAGGGAAGTTTCCTGTCAAGAAAAATTTTATTTATTTTTTTTTAAAGAATTATTTTTTTGACAAATATAAACTTCTTTTATGATATTCACATTTTTGTGATTTAAGGAATTTAATCTACTATTGATAAAGTATTACAAGATATAATTTATGTGAACAATATTTTCATTAATAAATCATCTTAATTTCTATTAGTTTTTCTCAATTTTTTGGATAAGAATTATAATAATAATATCGTTCTATAAGTTAAGATATTAGGATAAAATTGCAATTTAGCTTTTTAACTCTAAAAAAATGTTTTACTTATCCTTTTTTAATGAGTAAAAAATTATTAATTAAAATATTTTATATATAATTAATAGAAATTTTATATAGAAAATTTTACTTGACAGGAAACTTCCCCCCCGTCTGTTTTTTCACGCATTAAAATTAAATTTAAACTATAAAATTTAAGAATATTTTGTTTTATAATGCGGAAAACTTATTCTATATTAATTAGATTGTATCTTTATAATGTTAAGATAATTAAATTAATTAAGTAATAAATCAAGGTAAACTAAAATTTGATATGGGCTATAAAACTTATTTAATATAAAATGAAAAGAAGATATTTTTTGTTTTGATTATTATAATAGTATTAAGCTTTACCTTATATTCATTTTTTTTCCAAATACTTTATCTTCTTTACTCAAAATGTCATGTTATTGTTTGCTATGTCGCTTTATTTTCATGCACTCATGTTCATGCTAATAGCCCATGATCAGTCAAATCACAGTTTAGGTCAATAAATCTTGCTATTAATCCATCATATTCTGATTTTAATCAAGTTTATATACATCTCTCTAAATGATTTCCTCCCACTAGCCTATTTTTAAAATCATGATTCATTACTTCAATGTCTTATAAGAGTCTTTCCCAATATTCTACTCTACTTCTCACTTATTTTGATTAAGATTTCTCAGAGAATAGCTTTTCTTGAATCGCTAATCTCAATCAAGTGAGAACCAATTTTGAGATTATGCATTAATAAGTGCCTCCGCACGTTAATCTTATTGCTATCATTTATTTAGATATAAGTTTTCCTGCAATTTTTATAACCTGATAATTTACCATGAAAAACTAAAAAATTATCATTTTCTTTTAATCCATATAATGTTTAATTGTATTATTCTATTTCTAGTCTATTTCTTAAATTAAGAAAAATTTAATATATTTTTATAATTCTATAATTTCACTTGATTTTGTATAATTTAAATATTTATTATATAGCAGATACAAAAGTAAAGTGTAAATTATTATTCATAGAGTTCCAATTAAGTTTTTCTTCAATCCATATCATTCTTGTTCTTTACTTGAATTTAATATTAATGGTTCATGCCATTTATTCTAGGACTTCTTATTAATTTTGGTTATCTTATAAATTCCCCTGCTCTTTTTATCAAGCTACAACTTTTCAGATTGTTAGAGTCTACATATACTTTATAAATCTCACAGGAGTGGCTTTTGTCATAGTTTTCAATCGTCTTGCTCAGACTAGTTGCTATTATAATATCCTTAGCCTTTTTTATTATAATTATTCTTGATTACTTTTGTTATGTCGCTCTTCCTTTCTGATAAATTAGCTTTGTTATTTATAAAACTCTTGTATTCTCTACACTCTTATCATGTTCTTCTGAGTTGAGTTATAATATATTTCATATTTCTTAGTGTCCTCAAGTTGTTGCTTTTCATAAAATTAAATTTGTAATGTCCATTGGTTTCTTGAATGCTCTTCGATCAAGCTCTGTTTCAAATTTAAATATGCGAATTAGGTTACTACTAACAAGTTGTATCTTTATATCATAAGTGATTTTATTTGGATATTTAAAATGTCCTTTTTTTAAAAAATTCTTTATACTACTATTCATTGGCTCCTTTTTTTAAGCTTTAGTAAGAGTTATAGCAAATGGCCATGTTTAATAAAAATTTTCGAATTATGGGGGGAAAATTTAATAATGGCTATTTCTATAATTCATAAATTTTCTTAAAATAAAAGTTTTTAATATTTTATCTATTTAGTTTTTCGACTTTTTAATATAATATTGCTTATTCTTCCTTAAATTATTCAATAATTTTTTAATAAAAATAATGTAATTATGGGTAATTTTAGTATTTTACTAAAAATTATCGAAGTTCTCATATAAATGACTGGAAATTGCTAATTTTATATGAGTAATTAATTGTAGTTTAGGGATAAAGACATCTTATTTCGTCTGCTTTTAAGCTATAATATAAAAGGCTAAACCCCTCTCCAGTCAAGGTGATCTGAATATTTGGACTAGCTGTTTATATCTCTGAATCTTTTCATTAATAGATTATGCAACTTTTATTATGTAAGAAAGATGTTTTATAGTTTCTTAATTGGAGCCTACGATTATCTTACTATAATCACTGTTTTTGCATTCTTTGCTAATTTTATGACAATATTTTATAATTTTTCCATATTTTATGATGTAGTTCAATTTATTTATTTACTCACAACTTAAACTTCAGTTAATGAAAACTTAAAATATCCTAATTCTAAATTTACTGATGTTTCTTATCATAATCAGAAGCAACATATAGAGATGAAGGGGATGGATATTAAAAGAAAAAGGAGCTTGAAGAAGAATAAGATATTTATACATCTTATCTCATTGAATTGTCCATTTTGTATAGTTATACTGCTTATTTCAAAATCTTTATGATAAATGAAATTATATTATAAAATAGCTCAATATGCGTTTGTTGAGCAGCTAGTAATTTTTTTCTACAAAGAGCTTTGATTTAACATATTAGGAAAAAAAAGCATCGGAGTTTTTTCAATTAATATAATCAAATTATTATTCTATTAACAATATTTAAATGGATATTTTTGTATTTCTTAGGTGAGATAGTGTATAATGCAAAAATATTTCTCCTAGTCATCTTCTTGCCATTGATTTGCTCTGGTAATTTTAAATTTTTCAATTATAGTTTCACTTAATTTTAATACTTTTAGCTTGTTAGAATTGAATTTTTCTAATTATTTAATAGCAAGAAATAAAATTTTCTATATTAATATTCTTTTTTTTGTTATTTCTAAATAATATTTGTTGTTATTATTATTATTATTTAATGCTTTACAGAAATTAATACTGGGAATAGATTTGTAATTAAATAAAATTGCTTGGAATCATAACATTCTAGCACTATAAGAACGAGTATTTATTAAAGTTGAAATAATAATATTATTTATATTTAAATGGCGAATTAGCTGTTCTTATTTCTAGTGAAGTACAAATGACTATTTTGTTAGCAAATATCTTAAGTACTTGGTTACTTTTGTGATATATAAATTTAATGCAGTTGTATGCTTTTTAGTTTAAATATCATTATAATCTCACATTCTATTATTAACACACTACTGCCTAGTTGAGTACTGTGTCTTAGCTTCTAGTAATCATTAATAACATTTGATGAAATGTATTAATAAATGATAGGAGTGTACTTGAATAGTGGTACCACTCAATGATTTTGATGAACTCATTATCTTTACTTTCTATAATAATTATAATTTAATTATCTAAATTATAAGATTTATTAAAAGATTAATATTATATTTTTTTATTCGAAAAATAAAATCTACAAACTATTATTGAAGTTAAGTAATATATATGCTTATTAACATATATTTTTAATCAATTTAATAGATTCTTTTATTTATTCGATTTCTTAATTGAAATTTAACAATCTTTAAACAAATATTACTCATTTATGTCATTTTAGTTACTTTTTATATATCTTTTACTTGTAGAAAATCCTGCTTTTGAGTAAAAGTAATGCGTTTTCTTTTTAAATCTTTAATTGTTATCTATCTTAATATATAATAATAGCAAATCATCTACAAATGATATGAATTTTATCTTTTTCATTAAAATTATTCATTCTAGTTAGGAATTTAAAGCATAGTTTAATAAAGTATTTATAATATATTGGTTAGGATATTATCAACAAGACTACTACTTGAACTTCAATAATTGCTTTTTCAGAACTAATTTATTATTTTAATATAGTTCAAATTTGTAAACAATACTCTAATCTGTAAATATTTGTTTCTCGTTTCCTAATTATTTCTTATAGTATATTTTTCCGACTTAGTCATAAGATTTTTAAAATGAATTGAATTTCATGTGTCACGAATGCGGTCAAATATTCGGAAATGTTTAATTAGAGTGATCTTGTTTGTTTATTTTGAGATTGGTACTATCTTTGAGATATCAATTGATAGTTTAATTTATTTCTAATTGAAAAATCTTATATACCCTTATTTCATATCTGAGGTATTCCGTTTATTTTAAATTGTGCATTTATCTAAAATATTAACACTTACTATTACTAATAAAAGGTGATTTAAATATTTATTCTATATAAAGCTTCTCAATTTATCTTTTAACTCATCTTTCCTTCAATAGTCCTTTTATACCATATTTTTGATGTTATAAACTTTTTCAATTGCAATTTTTTAAAATGAATTAAAAAATGTTTATTTATTTTTTATAAAAGAATAAGTTTAATTTATTTTAAAGCAATTGGCCAGATAATATAAACTATACTAATTTTATCAAATTATAATTTAGTAAATATGAAAAATATTTATTATTTCTGCTCTATCATTTACATTATATTTATTTTTTAACTTTAAAAACATTTATTATAGTTTAACTGCTATTTAATTGTATTTTAATAATACTTTTATAACCAGGTTTGTAAATAGATGCTCAATATCAACACAATGTTAGCATTCTAAAGTAACTTGTATATTATTGTTAAGAATCTTAGATAAAATTATATTTTTAAAATTGTAACTAAGGATTTATAGTATGAATATATTATTTGAGTATGCTTTTAATTGACACCGATTTATTCAATTAGTCAGAATCTATTTATGATAAAAAATTCTAATGAATCTACACTTGTCGTAATAAAGTCATTATGAGCATAAGTCTTCAAGTGATAACGATATTTATAACAACTCATTTGATTTAGATATTTTATTTTAAAATTCCCTTGAAATCAATTAAAAGTTTGTAAAGAACTTTCACTCATGATATAGTGTGGTATAATCAAATAAAATTTAAGAATAAATATATAAAAGGTAAAATTATAAAAAAATATAGTGAAAAAAATATGTAAACTACAATAGATATAATTTCAATTTATTTCTAATAAGGGTTTAATTGGGAAGTAAAGATGGTGCTTGAATAAGTCTTATTAGAAAAGCTATAAAAAGGGAAAATTTTTCTATAAATTTAATAGATAAAATATGAAGGTAAATATCAAGATGATAAAATAAAGAAAACAAATTATTAATCATTAAATTCATATTTTCCTATATATATATACATATATTATGACACACTTTTAATTGTTAATTAATTTTATTTATCTCTTTTATCATTAGGAATAAATGAAATATTTATACTATGTATATAAAATAATAATAAAGCTATTACTTTTATCTAATTTAGAATTTATGATTAATAATTATATTATAAATTGAAGGATTTCCCTCGATTAAACATACTTTACACATTATGTTATAATGTAAATAAAAAAACTTAAGATTAAACTTTGCAAATAAATTTAAAAGTTTCTTTTACCAACATATTTTGACGAATTTTTTCTAATTTAAAACCTGATTTATGAGCATAAAAAATTAGATATTACTACTCTTTTACAAAACCAGATATTTATTATAATGGAAACAAATAAGAAATTATCAAGATCTTTTAAATTATTCAATTAAATATATTATATTGCATCTAGAATTTTAATTTTGACTTTTAGCAATTTACTATTTGATTTTATATTTATTTATATAATAATATTTATTTTGATAATAATATACCCATTAATTAACCATATTTATTAAACAATATAAGTTTTATTAATATGGTATGTGAATATTAAATTTTTTAATTATTAATTATACTTGAAAATAAAAAATAAATTTTAATTAAATAAGAAATTATTTGAAATAAAAATTTTATCAAAAAATAAGCTGAATAAATTTATATATTTTACTTAGTAAAGTATATAATAGTTAAATGAATTAAAACAAGGGAGAATAAATATATATAAATTGAGAAATAATTTAATTATATTAATTATTATATAATAACAACTAACTTTAAAATGTGATTCTTTAAAATAAAAATGCTAAAATAAAATATTTATTTGAAACAAAAATTATTAAATTTTTATTAATTAATAATTAAAAATTTAAAGTTAAAAAATTTACTTATTTAAAAGATATTATTAAATGATAAAAATAATTCATTTAGAAACTCTAAATTCAAAATAAATAAAAACTGGAATGAAAAAATCTAAAAAATTAACAATATAAATTTGCGAGAATTTTGAATTAATGCAGAATTAATTGCATTTTTGATCTCTGGATTAATAGCTGCAATTCATATTATTTTTTGGAATTTTATTTTATAAAACTTTCCTAAAATGTTCAAACTGAGCTAAAAAATAGTTTCCTTATGAATATCAGTAACTCTCTGACATTTTTGGGTGAAAATTTTGGACATTCACAATTTTTATAATTACTAAAAAATCAAGAGATTATCATAAAATACGGATATTTTAAATTGTATTATGTTATTAAAGTAAAATAAGAGAAATACTAACTTTATTGAACATTAAGGATTTGCTTTTTTTGAGATCCATTTTTAATTTAAGATAATAAATCATGTTTCTAATGTTAATTAACTAAAAATTGATATTAAATTTCAATTATTTATAATTGACTTTTTTAAATAAAAGAAATATAAATAAAAAGGTAATTCATTGTATATGAATTTTATATGATTATTTCTAAACTATACTATTTAATAAGTTCAATAATATTATAACTACTAAGGATATGAATATTTTTTAATGATAGGAGGGAGCAAAACCCGAACAAATGAAATTTTATTCAATATATAACCCCTTTTTAGATCTTAAAATGTATAGGTTATTATTTAGAGGTCAGTAAGCATTAATTTAACGTCTATTGCAGAATATTTTAATCATATTTTCGATTAGGCAAGGTTTGTTATCGCTTTTATTATTATATTTCACATTTAAATATTGATAATATTTTTTTATATATATTTTTAAAAAATTAATATTTAAGTAAATTTTAAAGTAAATAAATATACTGATTACACTAATAATCAGTTTAAAATAAATAATATCATTCGAATTATATTAACTAATAGATTTTGAACTGATTAAAAGATAAATCAGTCTATTTAATTATATTTATGAATTTTTTAAGCATAAAAAACTTATTATTGAAATTAACAAAATCCAATGATAATTGCTAAATTACCATAATTATTGATCATCAATCTTTAAAAATAAAAAATTATCATAACTTATAAATAAACAAATTAAAATTTGAATTTACTAAATTTGAATTAAAATGAAATGTCATTTTAGTTCATGCACTGTGAAATACAACTTGATAATAGAACTGAATGAACGAAACATTGAATGTAAGTATCATATTTCAGATATTTCTATTATAATTCTCTATCTAAACATTTTTCGATTGTTTAATCTAGATAGAATTATGTTTTATCAAATATTTTGATTATTGTCGATTCATAGTGCTATAAAATTTTATATAATTATCTGTTCTCGAACATATATATAATTCTCTTAATAACTCTAAAAATAAACTAATTACTATAAATAAAGCCTCACTCAACAAGAAATGCTTAGAGAAGTAATAAATAATTAAAATAGAATAAAATCACATCGCATTTTGTTTTTTCGCACAAAAATTTAAAGATGAATATATTTTCATATTATTTTAGAATAATTATATACGAATTTGAGTGAATAAAAATGATGACATTTATTTGTATTTCTAATGTATTTTATCAATAAGATGTTCAATTAAGAGATTTCTTTTTAAGGTATGAAGAATATTGACATTAAAGTTCTAATTTACCAAAGAAAAATATGATGGGCTTGCAAACTCTCCACTTATAATTCATAACAAATATCAATATTGCTAAAATAGAATTGAATTGGAAAAATAAGATAAATAAATAAATATCATTTGAATTATTAATTATAACTGCCACTAATTACAGTAGCTTATAGAACAAATTTGGTCATAAGTACTTACCGTTATGTTCCTGATGGTTTACCGTTAGTTTTCAATGTTTTTCTTTTTTTATCGAAAAATGTCATTTGACCGGTTTGACCCATTTGACCGATTTGACTCAAGGATTTTTATGGTCAAATTCCTCGGATTTAGAAATTGATTAGATTTAATTTTAAAAATTATTATATTATTTTAATAAATATATATAAAAAAACATTTGACCCATTTGACCGATTTGACCGATTTGACCTGGGTATATTTCCGGTCAAGTGATTCGTGTGAAAAGTGATATGTAATATATATTAAACCATTAATTAATAAAAACATGAGTATCAGTAATGGCGCTGGAATCGCTAATGCAGAGAGTGCCGGTGCAATCAAACCTGCTCTATCAGTGTAGTAGGTCAGTGTAGCCATCAGGTCAGTGCTGCTGTCGGCCCTACTTACCGCACTCAAGTCTATACTGCCGGTGGTCTCCAACAAGATGTTGATTTCATGCAATATCCATAACTTAGCACTGCTGATGCCTATCTCATGAAATTAAACGATGTCGCCATTCCTATTTGGTTCACTACTCTCAGTGTGTCAAGAACTGCATCTGAGTCAATTACTGCTCTTACCAAGATTGGAGGTTACATCTATTGTTTCATGAACACCAACGACGATTGTAACGTATTCCTTAAGGTTGATGCCACAAACAGTATCCTTCTTGAAAGTAAATCCATCAACTTCTACAATGCAAACTCAGGTGCTCTCTATAGTGGCTCATTGAGAAATATGATTGCTACAGCCGACCGACAGCAGCACTGACCTGATGGCTACACTGACCTACTACACTGATAGAGCAGGTTTGATTGCACCGGCACTCTCTGCATTAGCGATTCCAGCGCCATTACTGATACTCATGTTTTTATTAATTAATGGTTTAATATATATTACATATCACTTTTCACACGAATCACTTGACCGGAAATATACCCAGGTCAAATCGGTCAAATCGGTCAAATGGGTCAAATGTTTTTTTATATATATTTATTAAAATAATATAATAATTTTTAAAATTAAATCTAATCAATTTCTAAATCCGAGGAATTTGACCATAAAAATCCTTGAGTCAAATCGGTCAAATGGGTCAAACCGGTCAAATGACATTTTTCGATAAAAAAAGAAAAACATTGAAAACTAACGGTAAACCATCAGGAACATAACGGTAAGTACTTATGACCAAATTTGTTCTATAAGCTACTGTAATTAGTGGCAGTTATAATTAATAATTCAAATGATATTTATTTATTTATCTTATTTTTCCAATTCAATTCTATTTTAGCAATAATATAAAAATAAAATATCTCACCAAGTCACCTAAAAAACAGTCATGTTCTCCTTTTTTAAATATTCTCAAACCTACATCATCGTGTTCCTTAGCTTGAAACTAACGATATTCATTAATCTAACATATTATTAATACTTTTAAAAAGCTCAATATGTTAACAGAATACTATGCAATATTAAATACTTAAGAAAATACTATAAATAAGCAGCATATGCATACTATTAATGTTTTTTTAACTTCAGTATATTTTGTTAAATTAATTTTGATATCTTTTAAAATTGATTGTAAATTAATCATTTAACAAAAAGCTCATCATATCTCTGGTAGAAAAGGGCAATATTCGGGAAAGCCTCTAATCTTTAATTTGAAGTTCTGAACTCGCCAATAAAATGAAAATTAATTGTTTTATAAGTTTTTATTTTCTAGCTATCTTTTATGTAAATTTGTTTTATTTGAGATTTATTTATTAATATTCAAAATATTCACAACCGTTAATATTAAATTTTAAAATATTATTGAATTATAATATGTTTATATTTTTAATTTATATTTTTATTTATTATGAAGTTTTTATTATGAAATTTAATATATGAATTTTTGTATTATTTATCATAATAATATTTATTTAGAAATAAATTACTCTATTTTGACAGAATTAACAAATGGAGTGCAAAATTGAAGAGATGAAAAAGCCCAGAAGAAAGCTGACAACATGATGAACCCACACCAGATAAACAAAAGTTAATAAAAGGCTTTTTTAAATGTTCAATAAAGAGTTTCCAAAATCAATTCAATAAATACTTATATTTTAAGTAAATCATAAAAGAGAGTACTTAAACAAGTTTGGTGTTTCACAAGACAATTGTCAACATTTCTAATTTTACTAATCAGTTGGAAAGTTGAGTAAATAAGAACAAAAGATTTGCAAAGAACCAAGAATGTAAATTAAAGACGTATGTCATAAAAAACTAGAGAAATTTTATGAAAAAGACCTCCGAATTTAACATTTGCGTAAAAACGTGAGAAAAAGGAACTCTAAACTAAATCAAGACCAAATTATGTGAGTTCTGGAAGGCAAGAAACCAGATTTCATAGGACTTGTAGAAATGAGATTGCAAAGAATAAATGGACTCTACAACAAAGATACTACAAAGGCACAACTTGTCAGAAATTACGGACTTCTAACAATTAATGTCGACAGATTCTTGATGAAAACGATCCTAACTTTATGATACAACCTAACATAGAACATTATGAATAAAATCGGCTTCCTTATACACGTATTTACGGTATAAATACTACTATAATGGAACGAGGAAGTCAAGGAACAACATAATACGCTGTTATACATGAGAAAATTATAAAAATCTTTAAGCTAAAACCGGAGAATCATGATGATGGGAGACTTTAACTATCATGCAAAGAACTGAGCAAACTTTAAATCGAGAAAACCTGTTAAAATCCATTCCCCTAAAAGGGAAAACTTTTCCTTAAAGAAATTAGTTATGCCAATAAATCAAAATTGTATAATAATTGTGTATTTATATATCCTTAAATATAACGAAATATATATATATATATATATATAATTAATATTAGAAATATTCATGGCATCTTATATTAGATTTAAGTTTTTCTGTGTTTTTATTTTGATATGTTTGGATTTTTCAATATTAAGACAAATAATATATTTCTCAATTATCTATATTAAAACATTTATTTTAAATAAAAAAATATTTTTATTTGTTGTTAAAATTAGAAATGAACTTTGTTTTTAGTCAACATTAAATTTCATTTATTCTCAAATTTAAACATGAATAAATTTATTATATATATCTATTTTAGGATTAAAATCTTTAAAATTAAAAACTATATGGAATTAAATAATTTTCTAATATACATTATGATGAGTAAATTTAATTTCATTTTAATAGAAAAGTTATTTCATTTTTATAACAAGTTTAAAATTAAATTAATTATATATAAATATATATATAAATTAATTAAATGAGTAATGGGCGCATGTAGTAAAATAAGAATTTTATCATTTGCGCCCATTTTAAATATAATAAAAAATAAATCAAACAATTTTAAAGAAAATAATTTTAATAATATTTAGAATATACCTAAATATATAATTCGTCATATTTTTAGAATTTAAAAATTCAAAATTTTGAATCTGTTTTGACAGAATGCTTATCGAATGCTAAAAAAACCAGACCAACTTAGACTAGCCTACAACAAATATTTTTTAGTGAAAGATCTTAAACTCATTGAAAGTGAAATAGACTATATTAGACTAACTTCCTGTAAAAAATAATTAAAAGCAATGCCTAAAGACAAAAAAATACTTATAATGTAATAAAATTCTAATAGAAATAAGAATTACATAGAGCATAGCATTGATAAGATCGAAGTGGAAAGAATTTTCTACATTAAATTTAACTTAATCCAAGTAATGATTCAAACAGGGTTTATTTAATCTTAAAAATTAATAAAAGAAGGGGGTTTAAAATGATTTAATAAATGCAAAAAATAGTGAAACATAATTATATGCTTGTCGATCAACGAAAATAGGATAAATATAGGAGAGGAGACTCAAATGAAGTTTTATTTCGAAATTTACCAAAATTAAGTAATAAAGATAAAAAACTAGCACGAATAGGAGATTTAATAATGATAAGGAACTGAGTAAAACTGCAATTTGCTAGAAGTGGAAAAAGGGACATTAAAATATGTTATTTTTTAGCATATTCCCATATGATTTCGATGTTAAGATATTATTAAAGCCATCAAGATATTAAGAGATGATAAGAAAAAATATTAAAATTGGTCAGATTCAAAACCCCAAAACCCCTTTGTGAGGTTCATAAGTGCTTTGATTTTTAGGGTATAGTTGGGGTCTTATTG